>CM054117.1:38894935-38999935 GCA_028673005.1 Tanypteryx hageni | reverse complement strand
TATGAACATCTCTGCAACAGTAGCGATGAGGCTGATATTTTGGGGGGAGGGTGGAGATTGATATATAAGAGACTGCGCCCTGATCAACAAATTTTTGCTAAAAACAAGTTCTACTGGTCTATGTACTAATTATTATTATTATCCAATTAGATTTTAGTTAAAATTGGTTAACTGGAAGTGAAGATTGCTATTTTTCTGTTTCTGCCAAATATCTCCTATAGGTATCTGTATAGGATCTTAAAATCACTTAATCCATCAATATCCTATAGGGCATCATTAACCCTTTCCCTGGCAATGATTTTGCTGTCATCGACAGTGCATACTTTTCACATGAAAATGTCAACTTGACATTTTTTCAAAAGCCCAATTTTTTTCTGCTATCTAGAGAATGGCTGTAGGAAAAATTTCAATGTGATATCTCAAATGGTTTACTTAAAATAAAATTATCAATAAAACCTTGCATTTAATTTGCTATGCATTAAAATACTCTACCAGGGAAAGGTTTAATGTAAATATTTGTCATTTGTCAATATACTTTTTCTGTTACTCGTTCAAAACACTTTTTTGTTGAATGGATTGTAACAGAGATATAATATGTTGATTGTCCATCTGAATTTATGTTCACTATATTGAATTTTGCTAGCTGTTAGCTATGACAAAATTTTCAAATTGTTGATATCAGTACCAGCATTTAAATTTAATCACAATCAAAATAATCCCAATACCATCTACCATACCATTTTGTAAACAAGTTTTCTTGTAAATATTGACTGCAATGCCAGCACCAGCTATGGTAATTTTAATCACTAATATTTTGCGATAATTTGACCTTACTAGTAATATGCACACCAATATTTTGTTATTCATATCAGCAAATAAAAATTTTGTTTACTTATTGTTTTTCCATTGTAAAAAATGATTCAAAGTGTTTTTCATTGTGAAAATTATTCCAAGTGCTTGAAAGTTATTCACGAGTGTGATTGCTGATGGTTGTTCTAAAGGAAGCTTTTGTTGAGAGTGATTTGTAAGTACTAATGCAATAATATTCATTTTTCTGCATGGTGAAAGTCTTGTGCTGGCCACATTAGATTTTATATTATTGTGAAAAGCTTATGCCAATAATATTTTCTTCAATTATTTTTCTTACAGAATGAGCAAGAAGAATTAGATGCCCAGGAATCACTTCATAAAATTGTAACCTCTGAAGGCTCATTGGATTATGATTATGCTGAGGAATTGCCATCTCTGAAGTCATCTGTCTTGGAGCATATAGGAGAGTTTGAAATGGAACTTGAAACAAGGTGTGGAATTTTAGTTGAATTTAACATCATGTATGCCTTGCTTTTCTCATGTTGTCATTAAAAATGGTTTTAATATTGTTTTCAAATTTTTTAGTTCTGACAACATAGCCCAGCAGGCATGTGAGCATATTCATCCTAATGAAATAGTTATGACTATTGGAATGTCTACAGCTGTAGAAGCTTTTATGAAAAAAGCTGCTGTTTCACGAAAATTTGAGGTCATTGTGGCTGAGTGTGCTCCCTTCTTCCAGGTGAGTTTTTGTTTGCTGTGATGTGATAATTTCATTTCTAGAAGTTCAAGGTTAAAAATGGCTCTTCGAGAAATGTATTTTTATGTAGGTAATTTCTTATTCTTAAAATCTTAAGATTCTTATTCTTTATATCATTTGTTGGACGTAATTTAATTTGTTTTTCTTGCTGTTCCTCATGGCTCAGATATTTTTTAATAGAATTATTTTGTCTTTCTAAAATTCAAATGATTATTTTCATTTGCATATTTACACCAAAAAATTTCAGAGAAAAGGCTTTGACTTAATTAATTTGCTCTTCTACATTTACCTTTTCAGTAAATTATGTGTACTTTTGGGACAATAAAATTGTAATAAATTATTAATGAATCCTTTATTTTTCTACAGGGTCATAATTTAGCACTGAGCCTTGCTACAAGTAAAATAAAAACAACAGTAATAGCAGATTCTGCCATATTTGCAATGATGTCCAAAGTTAACAAGGTCATAATAGGAACTCATACAGTCATGGCAAATGGAGGATTACGTGCTGTATGTGGTAGTCACATTGTAGCCCTGGCTGCCAAGCATTACTCTGTGCCTGTATGTATATCATGTGGCTGCTCTTAATTCTTTCTTTTTTTGACCACTTAAGCGATATAAGCATTTTTTAAACTATAGTAAACTTGTAGGCACAGATTCATCATGCTAGTATTCTCATTTTGTATTTCAAAGGCCACATTTAATTTCTATCACATAGTAATATTTAGTCATGGACCACATTACATACAAAAGTTACCACCCATAATTTTGTTAAGAAAAGTTTTCAAGTTTTATTCTTAACCTTTCACCGCCGGGATCAGTACGT
This sequence comes from Tanypteryx hageni, assembly GCA_028673005.1. Classification (NCBI taxonomy): domain Eukaryota; kingdom Metazoa; phylum Arthropoda; class Insecta; order Odonata; family Petaluridae; genus Tanypteryx; species Tanypteryx hageni. Next base: position 38,997,539 of record CM054117.1, on the reverse strand, counting down.
GGTACGGACCTAGGTTTCTTTCCTTCCCGCCAGGATCAGTACCTCGTACGGACCCTTGCCGCAACTCTTTTAATTTGCCGTATTTCGATTATAAACATTTCTTATAGAATGATATTTTTGTTTAACACTGAGGAATGCTTTATTATTTGAATTTTATAAATAGAATACTTTTTGTGAACTCTTAAATTGACATATAATTTTTTTTTAGTGTACATGAACTGCAAAAAAACTCTTTCTCACATCTCTTTTTTATTCTTTACTTTATCAGTTCGTAATATTTTATTTTATAATCACACGGATAATTTCTTATATTTTTAGGAATTTAAACAATTTCTTCTGTTCATCTGGCTCCTATTAACATTATAAAAATTTATTTCAAAAGTTACGATTTTAACATCCAATTTTGTGTCTACTTTAAAATATATAGTATATTAAAATATAACTGTACTTTCTAAAAACTAAATGGACAGATTATGCAAATAACTAAATAAACGTGTGTGTATTCTTGGAGCACAGCTGCACTGGAGTAGGCTAGTATCGTAAAGAGGCAAGAGACAAAATGAAAACGGATCATTCTAGAGCGTCTCTTTCTCGGTGATGGAAGGGACCCTCCGTGTTTTCTTCAAGATATATCTTCTCATATCTCATCGTGCGTGCTCTCATTCGAAGGAACACTTCATATTCTCAAGACTAAACGAACTCGAGAGGCAATAAATCATTGTATATTGGTGCCGTCTCGGTGAGACCTCGAGGAAGTAATTTCAGTGAAGATTTTGTGAGCTAAGCTAAGTGGTCACAGAATGGACGATAGGAATACAATACTTCTCTTTGTTAGGCATCCAAATGCGATAACATTCTCTCTCTCTCTCTGAGAGCGAGTTAATAACCAGGCATAGGCTCCAAGGAGTCGGTGTTTATAAGAAGCCAAGGAAGCGAACGCAGTAGACCAGAGAAGCGCAAGCTAAGACTATACAGAGAACTTCAGCGTGTGATATCACAATACATCGAATATATCGATGACTATTTCAGAAAAAATTGCATTCAGGAATCTGTAACACATTTCAATTGGCATGGCCTTTCATCTTCAGAGGTTATTAACGTAAAAGAATATTAAGATATTATATTGTGAATTTAATACTAAATGCAGAACACTATACAGCTGTTGGTTTCAAGATTTCATTCATCTAACATATATAGATGAAAATTTATATTTTTTTTAAAGATGGTACTTATAAAATCTGATATTCTGTTTAAATACCAGCCGGCGTACGAGGCCGTAGGATTTAAATACCTCCCGTCGCTGACGGGTTAATTTCAGCCTTGTATACATTTACTGCATTTTTATAAATGAACTACATTTGGCATAAAAAACAGTTATCTCAAGATAAAATGTATTTATGCTCATATTATGATCCAAACGTATATTGTCATATATATGATGGCATTATTATATGCTTCTATTTTCAAATATGGTGACCAGTAGCCAGTTGCTCCCCTATTGCCTATGTAAAAATTCCACTAATAAGGAACAAACTTTGTTTGTGGCAGCATATGCATAGAATTTCTAGTCATTCAAAGCAAGAAATCTATTTTCTGTCCGTGCAACTCAGGTGCTGCTGGACCAGCTGGCAGGAGCAAATCACCAGTGACCGATATCTACAATATCCTGAAGGATATTACAAAGCGATTAAAAGTGGTTGAGAATAATCATCTGCTCAAACTATCAGACAGCGGATTAAGAGTAGAAAAGTCGATAGATAGCAGGATGACATGAACTGGTTGAACTATCCCATGTGAAGACCTCAATACCGCCAACATCCATATCCCAAGAGCCAAAATAGGGACTGCAGAGGTCACACTCAATAGCATCCCACACAAAAACATTAAAGCTGCCAACATTAATGATACCAATGGCAAACATTGTGTTTGCAGTCCTGTTAATGTGATGAATAGCAATTGCGAATCTGGCCCCAATGACAATGAAGTCACCATAGTTCAGCTTAAAAGTCATCCAGAGGAAGAAATGCAGTCTACTGAAATAGTGTGAACACAACTTGTTTGGGATTCCACGTAAGGTGTGGCTCCACCTTAGTCGGGTCAAAGTTGAGACATCTAGTAATACTATTATCAGTTACTTGAAGTCTAAATTCCCTTCTCACGAGTTTAGTTGCAAAAAAATTTCGAGTGATAATAGCGCTGCTGCCTTCAAAATTGGTGCAGGTCTTTCACTCATTCCCAACCTCTACAAAGGTGATACTTGGCTGCCTGATGTTGTGGTCTGCAGTGTAATTTCAGTCTCCAAAAGCATGCAAATGTCAACAGTGATCTTTCATCCCCTTCCATGTGTCCCGATCAGGAAAAATGATACCAAATCAGTGAACCCCCAAGTGTAAATGTGGCATTTAATAAGGATACCACTGACAAAATTGACTGAAGGATGACTAGATCCAACAAGTAGAGGTTTCCCATCGTATAGATATGCTTTTCGTCAAATTCGTGGTAGTGTAATCGTATAGGTACCTTCCAAATTCATTGTTACAGAAAAATTCTAACCTTGATATTGTAGTAGCCCTGTTTAGTCAACCCAGTTGAAATATGCTATTTTAGTTATTTATTTATATGAAGATTATATATACTAACTACATTTGGTTAAAATTCATTTGGTCAGTTCTCTAAAACACGTGTAAAAGAAATATTATTTTACTTTTTATTGTGGTAGCCCTGCTCTTTATCTCCACTTTAAACATCTTGATTTCATTTTGTATGTAGTAAAAATCTTATATATGAAATTTAGTTGAGTACTTAGATAATAATTTGTTGAAATATTTGCCCCAAAACTAAATTTCTGGCTGCACTGACCATTACTCTGATTAAAAAAATACTGCCACCTGTTTTAAACCTGCTCCATATTCATAAGATTTTGATTTTTTGACTAAAAGGAGACTTCCCTCTATCCTAAGGTTCATTCTTATTGAAGTTTTGACTAAAAAAGTTTTTAAAGACGTTTCACCTATTACAGCATCATCAACAAACTAAAACTCTTTCGAGGGTTCTATGTGTGTGGAAAAGGATGGAGAGAGGGGGGTAGGTGAGGATTGAACGACTAATAGGCAGGGGGAATTTTTCAGGTTATGAAAGGTTCAAGGAATGAACACCATTATAATTATTTGAGAACGTGCTACTCTAATAATATTGCAGAGCTTTCAAGTTTCTCAACTTTATTTTTGCATTGTTGTGGGGTAGAATCCTAATTACTGGTGCGAAGGCAGATGTCACCCATCTTAAGGGAAAAACATCAGTGCACACAGCATCGTATTCATATCATGTGAACATAAGACAACTCTTGATTTTTCAAATGCTAAAAAAAGACAAAATCTTACATATATTTAAGTAAATACTGTACTTATCATATTCTTTAAATACTAAATATAAATTCTTTGAAGATTGTTTTATATTCGTCACATGAATCGAAATTTGATAATATGCATTTTTGGCAGGGAAGTCTTTATTTTTGCCTTATCTTTTTAGGTCATTGTTCTGGCTCCAATGCATAAACTTAGCCCCCAATATTTATGCTCTTCTGATCAAGATGACTTCAACTGCTACGTATCTCCAGAAAAAGTCTTGAGTCACAGTGATGGTTCCATTGTTTCCAAAGTACATGTATATAATCCTGTATTTGATTATGTACCTCCAGAACTTGTTACTCTTTTCATCTCCAATACGTAAGTAACATAATTTTTAGTATTTGTAAATATATTCTGAGATGACTGTCCTATTTACATTATTCTCTCGTAATTCACAAGATACTTAAGATACAAAAATGACCCTTTTTAAATGACACTGGTGCTGACAACAAGCAATCGAATATAACACAATGGTAATGTGACAAGGAAAATGCTTACTAATATATTGGAATGAAATGATACATAACAGAAATATACAAGAGATATACTCAATAGAATTTTCCAATTGGAGGGATAATAAATGATACGAAAATAGCACTTGGATGAACAAAGAAATCTTGTCAGCTGGTCTCTGCCTTGTCACTGCTTCCTCACCAGTCTCTCCCATTCTCTCTCTCCACTTCCACTCGTGACTGTGTCCTCTCTTACTTCTCATCCACCTTTCCGACGTCGCACTCTCCAACGTTGCCAGCTTGGAACTTCCCTGGTTTGATCTTTTCTCGAGAAGAGGGCATACCTCTCACGGAAGTCTATTGGTTAATTACCATAATTGTAACATTCTCTTCTGGGCTAATGTCTGTTGCCTATAAAGGTAGAAACTCCACACATACGTGCACATGCAGTCATACTCGCATTTGCAGTCATACTCGTGTTTGCTGCCATACAAGCATTTGCTGTCGTACGAGCATTTGCTGTCATACGAGCATTTGTTGTTGTACAAGCGTTTGCTGGAGTTCGTGTTTTGCTTGAGTTCGAACATAAAAACTTCTGGTGAGCACGAAAAACTGATGGAGAACTCTATAAACTGTAGGAAGCTAAAATGCTGTAATTCTAAAACAAATTATAAAATGGTTAGTGTTTGCTTTCCATAATGAGGATCCTTATCCAAATCTCAATGGCAACCATTATGTCTTAAGCCTTGTACACACCTACAAACATTGTCGGCAAACAATGTTTGCAAACAGTTTACAGACTGTCTGCCGATTGTCCAGATACAGTCTGCAAACAAAGTTTTGAATCCAGGCCTCTCACTGACTCACCAGTTCAAAACGTGATGTCATACAGTAAAGTTGCTGCTGGGGTAGGGTTACCATATTTTTAATCTTACTTCCCGGACAGCAGAACACAAAAATCCGGACAAAATCTGGACTTTTAAAATTTAACTTTTTAAACACAAAAAATTATACTGTGGTGTTATATCAATAAAGGAAATATAATTAAAGTAAATTTTCGAATGTAAATGTTTTTATTATTTAAACTTTTATGCATAAAAATATCATAAAATTCGATAATACTTAAAATTTCATGCATTATTATGACTTGTTATCTGAAACAATAATTCTGACGATGCAGACTATATATGTAAATTATATATTTGAATATACATATCTTGAATAATATATACAAAAATATAAACTCTAAACCTAAATTTGCCAATTAACTTTGAAATAAAAGTTAAACTGATTATCTAACAAATATAAAAGTCTACTTCTGTCCCTTTGTGGCTCCCTCTGTCATGCTATAAAAATGCGGATAACTCAATAAAAGATTGAGATATATTTTTGAAATTTGGCAGAAATACTAGTCACATATTTTAAGGTGATGACAAAAATAAAAAGTCCTTGGTTCGACTCCAAGGAAGGCATTTCCATTTCCCATACGATAACACGTAAAAATAGACTTTTCGATGTGCAGGCTTTTATTCTTTTTGAGATCCAAATTAGAAAGAATTAACATACAATCTTGGGATCTGAATGATTTTAAAGAAGTAGTTATGAAGTTTCTTATTCTGTTCATATTTTTTGCCTACAGTTCGAAATTCCTCATGTTAAATTAATTCACATATTTTGGGAAAATCTTTCCATTTTAACGGGATGTTGCCTTTCCAACCCATTACATTGTTAAACCTTGAAATCCTATTGTTACTTGAAAGCATGCTTTGAATTCTTTTAATACGAGAGAGAAGGAGAGGGAAATGATTCTCATAGCAATGAATTCGTTGTGTTATTTACAAGAAGGAATAGATTTGAATGTAGAACATTAATCATTCACTTATTAAAATTACTTAGAATCATGGTAGGAGTTGAAGGCATGAAACTACAAATGCCTAAAAGAATGAAAGTTTGTTTTCCTATAATCGATTTTTAATAAGCGTTGAATCGATCAACAGATCAGTTTTTAACGTGAGAATTTGATGCATACTTAGTGATTCGCATTGTTGTCGGTTTCGTGTAATTGGGTACCATTGACTTGGATAATAGCTTCGCATTGCATCTATTCGCAAAATTTTATTTAAAAAACTTTCCCGTTGAATTTCAATGGGCATCTCCCTAGTTAAAGAATAATAATATGACGTTATATTATTACTGCGGTTTGCAGAACAACTTATTTAAAAATTTAGAGCAAAGTGATCGAGTAAAGCGTCAAAAATGATATTTAACATCTCACAATATAATTAGGGATAAAACGGTAAAATCACAAGTGCAATACCGACCCAAATTGTGTAGACAAATTCTTGAATGTTACTACTAATTCTAAAAATATTTCCCAAAAATTAACATAAATAACATGAAAAACGTACAATAGAAGGAAATAATCAAATTCCAGACGTGTTAAAATCTGCCCAGACGTCCCTGGAAACCCTTAAAAAGAGGACGTCTGGTAACCCTATGCTGCAGTTTGTGCTGGATATATATTTCTAGCATTAAATGATAGGTGGAAAAGAAAAAATCTAAGATATTGTTGGCAAACACGTTCAAACCAGCAAACATTGTCCTTTGTTTTCCATCAAGAATGGAAAACAAAATCCGTTGAATATTTGTTTGCCAACTATTTGCAAACAGTCGACAAACACAGATGAAAATTGTATGCAAACTGTTTGCCGACAATGTTTGTAGGTGTGTACAAGGCTTTAGGCCTTGCTTGATTTTGATGGTCTGACAAAGTACATTATTGTTCAGAAAGAATGTTGAATTAAAACCCATTTTAGCTACTTGGTCAAATTTTTAGTTTTTGAAAGTTTATGTTTATAGCAGTCTTGAGAAAAACCTGGCTGCACATATGTCAGTGACAAAGACATTATAGGGACCTCCCATTATTAACAAGTAAGCATTGTACCACATAGTGAAAAGTATAATAATTCTAGTATAATTGCAAAGGTTTATCAATATTTGTTTGCATAAATTACCAAATATGGGCCAAGTACCTGCAAAAGTCATCCTTCTTTGAAGGCTTTCTCTCCATAGATCAGGGAAACTCTTTTTTTTTTATAAATATTCAATGTGATTGAACTTAGAAAAGATGCCATTTTGCCCAAAATTAATGAATGATTGATAATAGTGTGATATACTAACAGCATAAATATATCTCATTGTTTTGAGCAGTTCTGCCAAATTGTTTGAATGAAAATTGTTTAATAAATTAATTGTGTGGACACTTTTGAGATACATCTATCATATTATGAAATAGCAAACTCATAAAATATCTGAAATTTTATGAACTCATTTTTTATATTGTCTGTACTAGATTATTTGCTTGCTAATTGTTGTCCTAGTAATACCAAATTGTCAGTTCCCCATTTATTTTTAAATATAGTATTTTTACTTTTTCAAAAATTCTTTTGTAAATACTACACAAATCAGAATATAATAAAACCCTTATTCTCTGAGTCATTCTGTCCATAACGCTCAGTATCTCAGCCAGTTCAACCAAATTTGGTGAGATTGCTATACTATAAATTTATAATAAAATGGTCAAATTTGTTTTTTATATTGATAACAAAGTCCATTTTAAATGGGCTAATTCATCTAGTTATTACATAAAAATATTACCTTACTTTGCTTGTTAACTCATATGTTTTATTTTCAGTGGTGGCCATGCCCCTTCATACGTGTACCGGTTATTAAGTGAGCTGTACCATCCAAATGACTATAACTTATGATTTTTATATGATGTATATTTGTTACAGTCAGTGAATTAATTTGTATATCTGATGTATTTTAAAATAAATGGATTCTCTGGAAATAATTTAGCTAAAAAGATAAGATTTATTCATCCAGTTGATTTGCATAAAGGACAAACATTAGGCAAGTCAATTAAAATATACATAACATACAATTAAGTGAAAATTTCATTAAATTCAGCGGCATTCAAGCAACGACATACAAATCATTGACATTAATATAATCATACAAATTCATTTTAGAAACAGTTGCTAATCAGCAAGTCAAATATAAAATTCCTAAATGAGGTAGCATTTTGTTATATTCTTTATATCTTGAGGTAGAACATGAAGATCATGGCTACTCCTAGTGCTGTAGTCATGATAGGGAGCACTTTCTAATCAAAGATATTAATCCTAATATATAGCAACAGATGATAAATATATACATATAGAACAGACAAAATTGCTAATTCTTTAAAGGTAAGCTTACAAGTTGCTCTATATGGTGCGTTAGTGATGCATCATCTAACTTTTTGATCTCTTTACTTGAATCTTCTCGATTTTTCTTTCTGGGCTACCTGAAGGAAAAAGTTTATTCTGTGGAAATCCAAATCCTGGACCATCTGCAACAGCGAATTACTGACACCTGCATAGCTGTTGATACGGATATGCTTCGTTGGATACAAAGAAACATGGTATTCCATTTGCAAAAGTGTCTTGAAGTTGAAGGTGGTCATGATGAGCACATTCTGTGAAGAAGTGATTCTGAGTGATTTCCCTATGGTTCCCGACTTTTTGGACACCCTGTAGATGTAGAATATGTAAGAAAGAGGGGGATGTGAGGAGGGAGATAGGAAGGAAGGGATATATAATGGAAGGTACATAAAGAGTAGGGAAGGTATAGAATTAGAAAAGAACGGGAGGAAAGAGATAAGGAGATGGAGAAAAAGAGGGAGAGCTATGGATTGTGACAGGAGGGAATGAGAAATGGGAGAGGTGGTAGAAAAGGCAGAGAGGAGGGTGAGAGAGGGAAGGAAAGAGAGAGGGAAGGAAAGAGAGAGGGAAGGAAAGAGAGAGGAAGGGAGAGAGAGACAGAAAGAAATTCTCCCGAATATCTATTTTGTAAAATTTTATACCGGCTCTTACTCAATAATTACAGCTGTTATTATTCATTTCTAAGTTCCCCGTTGAATTTGAATGGGCAATTACACTAGAAAAATAAACTAATTTTGTGATTATTCATAATAATGAGTTATGATTACTTAAGATGTATGGTTTCAGTAGGGTTACCTGTCTTACGACGGGTTTTTCAACCATATAGTAACTGATACCTGTCATATGACGGGCAATACACTAGTATTTATAATATTTTATTTATTTTATTCATGCATCTCAAAAATTTTATGAAAAGTCTTTTATCTGCGTATTTTTTTGTATGCACATATACGGTAAACAGTAAAATTTATCTCCTATAAAAAATCGAGAAGAGGGTACGTCAAAGCAATGGGGGTACGTTGATCGCAAAAAGGTTAGGAACCACTGGTCTAATACATACGCGTTATTTTTGGCACACAAATACGCGTGATCAATTTAATATTCTGCTCGAATGTATTTGTAATATTTTATAAGGCTAAATTATGAAACTTGGAAACACAAAAAGCAACATATCCGCGGTGATTTTAAAGCTATTAAAAGGCAATATAAGTATTAAATAAATGATCAAATGGAAAGTAGCCGTCATAAGTTCTGTTTGGATCATCTTGTTTTATAATACAAACGTGCCTAGTTACCAACAGTAATCGTGCTATCATCAAATCCAGCATAACACAATAAAAGATACTTTCAGCCGAGAAATTTCGCAACGATTGCAAAATAAAGATACGGCAACGCTGTTATTAATACTCACAATCAGTTAATGTTAAAAACAACTTATTTCGTATATACAAATGGAATTTTGTGCTTTACCAAATAGTAATCAAGAGATCCAAACAAAAATTGCTTAGCTCAAAAAGATGCCAATTTCTGTCGCAATAAGAGTTAAAAGTGGACTTAATTGCTAAAACATGTCTTCATATCTCGGTGAATAGTCCAACCTACAAATAATAAACGAACGAAATTATTTATATATATAAACATTATTTCTTCCGGGTCAATAAATTCCATCGTCGAATTTACTCATTTCGGTTTAGTGTGATGCCTTTTCAGTAAAAATTACATATTAGAATACAAATTTTATTATAATATATTTACTTACAGATTCCCAAGTTCTTATCACAGAGTACATATTCAAGAACGCGCAACTTTGGATAAGTGATTCCTCTACCGGGAAAGTCTGTAAGCTTGATACGCGTAATGATTCACAAGGGTGTGTTTTCGTAGCTGCAGTATCAATAACTTAGAAAGTTGATGTTATTTTTAATGTGGTAAACATTCATGTAAGTGCTGTTATTAACAGTTTTAAAATTAAGTGTTTTGACTTTTGTTAATGGAAGCAACTGTCGAATTTTCTTATAATCATAAATTAGAATTTACTTTGGATCATATCAATGCTCCTCAATTATGTGATGTGGAATTGGAACTTACTCTAGCTTCTAATTTTCAGAGGTGTATCGAACTAAAATTATTTACTTGTATGAAACACTCAAGTCTTACATGAGAAATGGCTGATCATTTTGGACCTATCGCGTTAAAATGGGATCCCAAAAATTTGGAAATTCGGACTATGTCCGTGGAAAAGACTTTGGAGCCGCTTGTTCTTCAGGTAGCATAATGAATCAACCTTCCATAATGCAAAAATTATTATCAGGTGCATTTTATTACTGGTGCCTTTTTTAATTTTAGGTGACTACTTTAGTAAGTACCAAAGGTCCCTCAAAAAAGAAGAAAGGACGTTCAAAGCGAGCTCATGTCCTAGTGGCTGCTGTTGAGAAGGCTACAGAAAACTTTATCGAGAAAGGGGAGTTAATAGCTTATGAAAATCCCGACATAAAACAAGAAATGTTATCTGCAGTCGAAGAAGTGCGCAAAACAGGTGCGTACATAGTTTCTTTACACAACTATTTGTCTAAGTGGTAAAAGTATGTATCATAATTAAAGATACGTAGCATAACAGAATATTACTTGGGAAAGTGAACCCGAAAAGCAGAATAAGTTCAACTATGACAAAATAGTTTTGGATTTTTATTCACTTGTGTTGAATTTAGCTATGCTTCTACCCCACCTCAAAGGTATTTTTTTAAAAGCGTTTTACAAGTATAGCATTGTACATTCAATACAGTAATATAGTGCATAATTTTACTGTTGTTAAGATGAGAATTTACATTTGTGCAAACATACCTTTATGTTAATAATTATACTATCAGGCGGTGCATAACATTCTATGAATCTCAATTGTTATGCTGTGTGGCAATATTGGTTAAATCTCTATAATGACAGTGACAGTATATTTTTTCACTCAGCAATAGTTCCAAAGAACAAACCGAATTATTTAGTGGTATTAATTTTTGTTCTATGCCATCAATTTAATATATTTCATTGAAATAGAGGTCAATTCAATTTAATAGCATTGCAGATTTAAGGAATATTTATATAACCCTAGTTTGCTGTAAAATTGACTTTTCATCAATTATATGGTCTCCATATGAAATAAACTACAATCGGATCGAACATGTTCAACAGAAAATTCTTAAATTTATCCATTACAAATTAATGTTTCCTCAATCTGAACTTAACCATGCCTGTCTTCTTCATGTTCTTAATATCCATGTTCATCTTAGAAGATCCATAATGAATATAAGTCTATGTCAAATTAGTAACTCGCATATTGGTTGTTCCTATCTTCTTTCAATTACCAAATTTGATATCCCTCACAACACTAGAAAACAAACTTGTTTCATTTGAATTTCTGTAGAACCAACTACTCCATAAATTCATCCATCACCAGAATGCAACAAACTGCAACCTTTTTGAGTCCTGTTCTCGATTTTTCTTTTCTTTCAAGATGGTTCTAGAGTAATTTATGTATAATATAATATATTTATTTGTCCAAGTGACATTAGAAAGTACTGCATAGGACACGTCAAAAAAAAAGAATAAAAAATAGACACTTGACAAGAATTCAGTTATACTGCAAAAATACTTTTTCAATAGGAACTTAAATACCTTTTTTGAGACACTTTCTTACTCCTAACATCTCTAATGGACAGGGCTAATGCATTGTAAAATTTAATACATTGTAATTTAGGTCCATCGGCGCAAACTTCAAGATTTTGTTCTACCATATGTAGATCATTACCTCTCCTAGTATTATAATTATAGTAACTGCAATTTTTAACAAAATTGGCTATATTTTTCCTAGCATACAATATGGCATGGTAAATGTAGATAGATGGGATAGTTAACAGACCTAATTTTAAAAAAATGGGGCAACAATGGCTAGAAGAACCCCACAAAACTATACCATATGCTACTTGTGAGTAGAAGTGAGCATAATATATGGTCTTTAGTATAGAGTATATATAGAGTTTTACCTAATGTATATTAATGTATTATTCTAATCCAGCATTGCACAAACTTCTTTTAACCACAACCTCCATATTTTAGTGCACTCATGTTGCAATCCCCGAAATAATTTGAAAACATTTTTGCTTACTATCGTACTTAAATCCTCTGTTGAACTGTTCTAGATGAGACAGATTTTCTCGGTTATTAAAGACAGACTATTTCCATTGGTTTGTGAAATGGTTATGAGCATTAAATGTATGTTATCTGCAAAAGATGAAAAAGTATTAATTTTTTGACAGTTCATATGAACTGATAAATTTTACGATAAAATAATTCAAAACATCTTATTTGAATTCAATAATATTTACCTTTTCAATAAAAATTTTGCTAAAGAGCAAGCTTTAAATAGTTTTATTATATGAACAAATCTCATCGACCAGCAACAATCCACGAAAGTAATATAGTTGACAGCATTTCACATAGCAAATTTTGGTGCTTATTTAGTAATTATCTTGACTCGGCAACTTCTAAATTGTAGAAACATACACTAGAATATATTTTACAAAGACTCCCATTCATATGGGGGTGCCAGTGGTGTAGTGGTTAGGACACTGGCTGCTACTCAAAAGGGCAGCGGGCATGAATCCTGTGAAAGTAGGATTTTTTTTCCAAGGTTGCCCGGCCCTCTATTTGTGTGGTTTGAGGAGACCACACAAAGACAGCGTTCTGTCCTTCGAAAGGAGCGTTAATCCGTTGGCCCCCTTGATGCTCTTTGTTAAGAGTAGACTAATGCCGCCACTGGGTTTCTCTCCTCCCTTGTGAGTGTGTTCAGTATTGTAGGAGCTATAATCCAAGAGGTTGATTAGCCGAAAATACACACACACACTCTTATTCATAATGTTTGAAAATATCACCCATAGATGTCAATATGAGTCCATAAATATTAGTCAATTTTTTTGTCAAAGTTGATAATTTTTGGCCACCCTCAGAAAGACATCCGTGACCCCCAAGGGGGTCGCAACCCACAGGTTGCGCACCACTGTTCTAATCAATGAATTAAAGTACCTACTCTATATTTCTTCTTCCTTTTTGTTATATTGATGAATGTAATGATATTTTAATGTTTATTGTAATTTTACTGTCAGCATTAAAATTTTTCTTTTTAATTACTCTTCTTGTCTAATATATGTATCACTCGAGTAATTTATATCAAATTCTATTGCTCTCGTGCTCTAAAATGGCAGGCAGAGATGCGTGAGAGGGGAAGGGAAGGAATGGGAAGGAGAAACTTTAAGGGGGAGCCGACGTCAGAGCCTATGCGCAGTAACACAATTTTGGTTCACATGAGTCCAAGGTCGCGCATCAAATGCCCACACCAAAACACCAACTCCCCTATAGGTGGTCCTGCCTCGAGGATGGAGTCGTCCTTCCGTAAATGTGCCTATTGCGCACCACCATGTTAGAGTGTTTTTACTATACCTTTTCTATTGCTGTGACTGTTATATTGTAAATTGGGGTTTTCACCTGGAAGCTTGAATAAAGAAATTCCTTTGCTCCAATCCTAAATTTGTAAAAGTTAAAATATATTAAAGATTTTTATTTAAAGGATTCACCTAAAATAGGTTTAACCAGTAACATTGATGTACAGTTGTACTCTTTGCTAACAATTTCTCTCTCTAAATATTCAATACCAATAAATTTTGGAATAGTTTTCTCTGATTGTGGAGGTCAATTCACAATCAGTAAAAGATAAAAGTGAATGATGTCGTATGATGAGAGAATATTTACATTTACAGGAGAGGCAATGAGCATAGCAGCTAGAGAGTTTGCAGATGATCCATGCTCATCCCTTAAAAGGAGTAACATGGTGCGTGCAGCACGCAACCTTCTCTCTGCTGTTACAAGGCTTTTAATCTTAGCTGATATGGTGGATGTGCATTTATTGCTGAAGTCTCTACGAGTGGTAAGTAATACCTGTTGATGAATGAAATCAATAAACTAAAATCAGAATAACTAGTCAAACTTGCAGAAAGTTACATCATCTTCATTTTGGTGGAAGACTACAGAATGTAATACGTTCACCATTATACATAGTCTTGCGACATATAATTTTGTGTCATCTATGAAGACATAAAATCACACAAAAATATCATGAGTTAGAAGATTTTAGAAACAGAGTGGCATAATGTCATCATACTTGGCATTTATAATTATGGAGACAGTTATTCTTGTCATTTTGTTTGAGTTTTTGAGTGTTTTGCACCAATATGGTGAAATGGTTGCACCTTTTCTGCTATATTTTAACATTTTCACTTTTCTTTCAATAGGTGGAAGATGACCTTGAGAAAGTAAAGAATGCTTCAAGCCAGTCTGAGCTGCTGGACAGCATCAAGGCATTTGGGCGCAATGCTTCTGATCTTATGGCACAGGCAGCCAAGCGTCAGAGGGAACTCAAGGATCCACGTCTACGAGATGACTTGGCAGCAGCTAGAGCTATTCTCAAAAAACATTCAACCATGTTATTGACTGCATCAAAGGTTTGTGATAGTATATACAGAACTCCTTTTAGCCTTTTTAAGCCAGACTTCCTTTTTCAGTTAATCATTAAGTAAATATTGCAGTTCCAATATGCATAGGTTGTGTGATTATGACCTGCTTTTATTTCTTTCTTAATTTGATTTTGGTATGTGGAAGTGTTGAATTGTATTTTTTTCATTTCAGGTATATGTACGCCACCCTGAACTTGCAGCAGCTAAGGCCAACCGTGACTATGTATTTAAGCAGGTGTGTGAGGCTGTCAACACCATATCAGATGTAGCTCAAGGAAAGGGACCATCAGTTGCTCCACATCACCCTTATGATGGGCCAGGAGAATTGGCTGCAGCGCTTGACGATTTTGATGTGAGTTGTATTGATCATTAGGTAGAATATTTAAGGATTCTAAAGAATTATCAGTTTGTTTTTATGTATTTTATATTTATTTACCCCTCTCTATTTTCAATAATTTCCATATTTGTCTTACATTTTTTTATAAGTTTGGAAAATGGCTGCTAATGATAACAAAAACATTTTAAATATTTTTTATGTGATATATTTTGTAAAATTATTATTGTATGGAAAATGAACTACCTTTCCTGTCTAACAAACGATTCTTTAGGAGCGTGTTGTGATGGATCCTCCTGCCTATAATGAAGTTCGCACCCGGCCATCCCTGGAGGAACGCTTGGAGAGCATTATCAGCGGAGCAGCTCTTGTGGCTGATTCATCATGTACCCGAGATGAGAGGCGAGAGCGCATTGTTGCAGAGTGCAATGCTGTTCGCCAAGCGTTGCAGGACCTCCTTTCTGAATATATGTCAAATGTGAGTGATGTTAACTCTGTAAAAGTGCATCATTTAGACATTTCCATTTTAATTAATTGCTCAACCGTAATGAAAAGATTTTTGTTATTTTGTCATGACAATCAGTGAGCCTGTTGGGTTAATAATATTTTTAGCATGTTTTTGTAAAAGAAAAAACATGCTTATGTGATCACTCTGTCTGTGGACAATCAACTTTTTTGTTTTAAGAGATGTTTGGAAAATTATTTTTTAATTTGATAGCTCTTATCAATCTATAAAGTTTTTACTAATTGGATTTCGCTAGTAGTTCATAGGTTTTCCACTAGGTGGCTCCAAAATTCAAGAAAATCAAAATTCCAAACCGTAATTTACCCTAACTACTGGAGTTATTTGAAAAATTCTTTTTGAATTAGATAGCTCTTGTTGGTCTATGAATTTTCCAATGACTGGACTTTGCAAGTATTGCATAAATTTTCCACTAGGTGGCTTAAAATTCTGAAATTTCATAACTTTGAAATGGTATTGTAGACAAACTACTGAAGCTAACGGAGTGCAGTTTTTACACATAAGGATCTACACTCCAATGGTGCATGTTGTCCCTTCCTCAAAGGGGAAGGCAAACCAGAACCCTGAAAATTTTAAAGAAAACTTCTTACTTTAGGAAGGGCATCTTACTTGTTTGTCATTCTTACTAATGCATTATTAGACTTTCTCAAAGTGAACATTTCAATGCTATAATGATATTTAAAATTGTGTTATTTTATTTTTTAATACCAATGTTAAATTTTAATTACTCTTTGTTTTGCATCTCTGTAGATGGGAACTAAGGAAAGAGGTGATGGCCTTGACCGTGCTATGGAACATATGTGCCGAAAGACTGGTGATCTCCGTCGTCAGCTAAGAAAAGCTGTTGTGGATCATGTATCAGATAGGTAAGTTCAAAATCTTTTTTGTTCTGTAAGTATTTTTTCTTAATGCAACCACATCTAAAGTACTTTATGTGTGTCTGTACCTTAGGGGAAAGATGAGTTTGAATCTCAAGAACTTAAAATTTAGATGTTAAAGAAACATTACAAATGAGAATATTTATTTGTTGGAGTTGACAAGTTTTAATTTTTTGCAGTTTTCTGGAGACTAATGTTCCATTGTTGGTACTTGTTGAGGCAGCAAGAGCTGGTAATGAGAGGCAGGTTGAAGAATATGCTCCAGTTTTCACTGAGCATGCAAATAAACTGGTTGAGGTTTGTACTTTACATTTGTATTTTTAGTTGCTTCTTTAATGGATTAATGGATATTTGCTCAATCAGACATTGCAACATATTTGATGTATTGTTTGTACAATTCATGCTGTAGAATTTGTAAACATTTTGTATTTTTAGTTTGACAATATATTTGTACCTAAAATTAGGAGATTTTCTTGAATCTTCTATATTCAGTGCAGTATGAACTACCAATGACTAATTTTTAAAAAAATTTAATTTATGTAAGATCACACCATGCTTCATTATTCCAGTGAGCCAAGGGATTGACTTAGGAAGATGTCGTGGATTGATTACTGTTTTAGTTAATTTTTTATTATTTAATAAAAAGTTCTTTTTACAGTAATATAATCAATTGTATTTTCAATAACATAAGCATATTTGTTAACCTTTTACTAGTCAATAAGATGGTGTATGGATTTACAGGTTGCTAACTTGGCATGCAGCATGTCTGGCAATGAGGATGGAGTCAAGATGGTGAGGCATGCAGCTGGACAGATTGAATCTTTATGTCCTCAAGTGATAAATGCAGCTCGGATTCTGGCAGCTAGACCTCGCTCCAAGGTTGCACAAGAGAATGTGGAAGTGTTCCGTGAAGCTTGGGAGAGCAGAGTGCGAATTCTAACAGAGGCAGTTGATGACATAACCACAATTGATGACTTCCTTGCAGTTTCAGGTGAGGGTTTTTGTGTTGTAATAAATGAATGTTTTTTGTTGGAATCTCAGAGAAGTTTTTGAAAATGTGAAATTATTAAAAACAAATATCTTAAAAATTAAAATTTTTTAAAGTTTTGGTGTAACAGATATCTTTACCCTTCTTCAGCACTGTAAGCAATTTATTTACAGTAACATATTATTTATCATGATGGATTTTAGTGATTTCTTTATCCTAAAAACATGCTTCTGTGAAGTTGAAAAAAATGACAATTTGTGAGGCCCTACTAAAAGAACAAATCCAACTTAAACCAAATTTTTGAGTGCCCTTGAATGAATATTTCCTCAAATTATAAATATTCTAAACATTTTCAGAAAATCATATCCTTGAGGATGTGAATAAGTGTGTGCTGGCACTCCAAGAAGGTGATGGGGACACATTAGATCGCACTGCAGGAGCCATTCGTGGTCGATCTGCAAGGGTGTGCAATGTTGTTGGTGCAGAAATGGACAATTATGAACCAGGCATCTATACAGAGAGAGTGTTGGAAGCTGTAAAGGTATTACGGGACCAAGGTATGTCAATAGATCATAATATTGTCACAGTTTTTAGGCAAGTAAATATCATTTAGGTGGTTATTAATTTTATGAAAACTATTTAGATGTTTTTAAATGCTTTATCTTGTTTGGCCAATGCTATTATTAAATGTGTTAACTATTTCATTTCAAATAGAGTATGTAGTATAGAGTTTTTAGTGCTCAGTTTGAAAAACAAAATCACTTATGTATTCGGTTTGTTTGCCCATCCGTCCATCTGTTTGAGCAATAGCTCTGGAATCTTGCAACTTGAAGAAGCCAAATTTTGATAGATTAGTCTATATGAGGGCTACATGTGGCACAAATTTTGTGGATCTAGGATCAGCTGCTGGAGAATAATTACCGCATTAACCAAATCCAAGACAAGGGTTTTTTTCCAAATTTCAGCTTGCGAAAATCAGGGGCTGTCTTAAATTTGAGTACGAAATCGTATATTGTCAGTACATCGCAGTCAATTGATTGTGAGTCAAATCATCGCATTTAAATTTGTGGTGCATCAATTCGTCATACAACAAACTCGTTGCGTGTCTATACATTGCACGACAAACTCATCGCACCTCAATTCATCGCTACAAAAATTCTTCGCATGACAATTTCATCGCGAGACAGATTGGAAGTTAAGACACCATGACTTGTATGGCAGGGGGATACACTTGTTGGGTTGGGAATCAACTCCTGCCATATACCATCCAATGTGTCTCATGTAATTTGCAAAGAGAATTGCGATTCATTCTGGTATTATTGAAATATAAAGAAATATTTTTTTTAGGAAAAGTCTCACCCCCTGCCATTCACCAATTATGGTGTCTCGCTCTCCAATTTGTCTCACGATGAATTGATGCGTGATGAGTTTGTCATGCGATGTATTGATGTGCGACATATTTTTCATGCGAATAATTGACATGCGACGAACACTGCAACGAATTGTCATATGTAGAACCATAAGAAGTTTGGTTACATTTGCAAAAGTTTGGAATTTACAAGATTTCTTGCGGAACATGTGATAGGATATATATAGGACAGACAAAACATAACTTAGAAACATACTTCAAAGAGCACTTAGCACACTTAAGACATAACAGGATTAACAATTCGTGTGTAGCCGCCCATATACAAGAAAACAACCACCCTATCACTATCCAGAATTTAACACTGTTAAAATCAATATGCGAAGAAAACAAATTAGATACCTATGAGAGCCTTTCATCAACAAATTCAAAAATAACGTTATGAATATCGATTGCAGCCTGGTACCTTACTACCCTCTCTACAGTTTAATGTTTTCCCCTCCACTCCTCTCCCACCCACTTTACCTTTCTCACCAACGGACAACAGTTTAACCCTCGAGCAGGCACGCTGATGTATAAAGTACACCAATTTTACTAATTTCAATGTGGCAACACTGCTTTCTGTCTGACATCATCTAGACTTTGTGTATTCCTTCAGTGTCATTCTGACTTCCAATTGAAAAAAGCATCACAATTCAATGAGCTGTAGCAATGTTTAAAATCGGAGCGATAATAGTGGAAGTCATCTCTGTCGTACAGAATACACTGCACGCCTGGTTGTGCAAGTCTTTGTTTGCATTATTTTCGTTATGTAAGCCTTGTCACGAGTACGTATTCCTCATTCCTTCGCCCCTATTCTCACTTAGACCATAACACTGTCCATAAAGATTGTATCCCCACTATGCATTGTCCCTTTGCCTCGCACCGCCCGTTCCCTACATTGCCACTGCTGCTTCTTCCTACTTTGTGCGTCACCCCAAGGCTGCCCTAAAACCCCGACTCTTCCTTCAACCGTGCAATTATGGGTCCAGTCTCCCTCGCCCCTTCTCCTTCCACCCCCTCAGCAATGACAACCTCACCACCCCTTCATTGAACTGTTGGACTATCTTCGCCTTCTAACATGTTTTTTTAGACAGCCACACAATGTTGTTTTAAGTATATTTTTCTTCTTTACAGTAAACCATAAGAATACTAATTATCTAATTCAATGTAATAGGCATGAATACAGAAAAAAACACTTGAGATAAAACTTGGGGCACAACTTAGAAGTTCATAAGTATTAAAATATACATAGAGGAATAGTGTGTCGTGTTTCACTGAAATGGTAAAATAATCTTTTGTCGTAAAAATAAAAGGTGAAGATAATTTATAATAAAGTAAAATATGTTTTTATTTTTACATATAAGTTATTAATACAGTTACAAGAGTGATACATTTTTTAATTAAAAGAAAATACAAAATTTTAATAGTATTCCACCTTCTGTGAAATGCTTGAAAGCAAGGCCTGAGACAACCCAGTTTCACCCTCGCATTCAGGACAAATGAACATCACAAGTTTTCAAATGCAATTCTCGTGACACACTCGACATCTTTTTTGTTTTCTGTTTCCCCTCCTAACTCTGTTAGTTGTGGGGAATGGGATTCATCCACTTTCCTGGTGGGTTTACATTGTATATGGTCTGAGTCAATTGACAGCAGGGACTGTATCACTTCTAACCTAAAATCATGGAGGGTTTTTTTATTCTGACTATACTTATTGAATAAAATATAGCTATTGACTAACACTAGCTGAAAAATGTGTATTGCTAGCTTTTTATACCATTTTAGACTCTTATGCTCACACGGATAGTAAGCCATTAGTTGGCCGCAGTGATCTACTCCCCCCATAAATCTATTATAGTGAGCAATGGCCACAGGCTTTTCTTTGACCCCTCTAGCGCTGCCCACTTCAACAAACTTGATGCCAAATTTTGATGAGATCACCATTTCCATTTCAGGACACAAATCCCCTCATCTGTCCAGCAATGGATCAAATCTCCCTTCTTCAACCTTTGTTTGATCATGTCTTTAGGGTTCTCCCTCCTATTGGCCCTCAAAGTTTCCGTAAGTTTTTTTTTCAGAGTAGATCTTGTGTCAAACTTACACTATTGTAAAAGTTGTCCATAAAAACACTATGGCCAACATTTTCATAGCCATCGAGTAACTTATGGACAACATTTTCTGTATGCCCGCGACCACCTACTTCCCTATCTCCAGACCCAGCATACACAATGAGCCGCAGAACTAAGCCTGAAGGCTCAGTAAGCATGTTAATCTTTATTCCATACTTATGGTGCTTACCTTTGACGTACTGGCAAAAAATAAGGCGTCCTCACCATAAGACCATAGACTCATCAATCGCAAGCTCTCTTGAAGGGGACGCAATGGATTCATTGCCAATTGAAAGTTGGAAAGAAGGGGCCTAATTTTATAAAGTCGATCTACAGGCATGGGATCATTCTCTCCTGGATTTTCTGGAAAATGAAGGGCCTGAAGGATTCCCATAAACCTATCCCGACTCATGCTATTGCCAAAGATTTTTGTCAAATAATTTGATTTTTTCCAATATTCAGAAATTCTATTGATGCGAATAGTTCCCATGTGGAAAAGGAGCCCCAACCACGTACTGAATTCTTCCCTGGTCAGCTCCTTCCATGTGGTAATTCAAGCCCTAGGGGAGGGATTGTTGAGCAATATATTTTCCGCATTTTTCTGAGTTTCTCTCAAAATTAGATAATAAAATTGGGCATTATCTAAGAAATTAAAATAAACCCGAGGTGTTTGTTCACTCGGTGGTAGTTTTAGGCCTGGACTCCCAGAAAAGGAAAATTTTGTTGTGGAAGGGGGTGGGCCAAGAAGCCATCTAACGGAAGTACTGGGGGTGGGTACACTGGGGGTAAACGCACCCAAAGAAAAAGTGGGTAGAGCTGAAGGGACCGGCAGCTCAATTGGGACAGCCATAAAACCGTCTGAATGGGGTGACCTGGGTCTATCTTCCACATCGGAATCCATTTCTTCCTCTAAGTTGTAGCACCACTCGGCATGGTCTTCTTCGGAATCCTCGTCAGATGAGAGAGGGTGAAGCATTTCCAGAATTTCATCCTCTGGAAAATTAGAAAGCCTGGATTGTTTCCCTTTGCTGATGACATGTCTCTTTTTTTCGGGTAGGACCTCTGAAATTAATAGTTGGTTATTTTTTCTGGAAAAATGTCAAAGTCAGATATCAATAAATAATAAATATTATAAAAATAAGGTATTTACCAGAATGGCTGTAAGTACTTGAAGGTTCGTCCTTTCCTTTTCGGGTTCTTTGGTGAGTTGCTCAAATTCCCACAACCTCTGCAAAAATAAGTCATCTTTAGTCAAAATCATGGTAAACAATATAGGATGTAAGTCTTAGCTATAAGGATAGACATAAACACAGTACTCACTGGAAAGCCTGGAAGTACTTGGCACATCCGTTGGTAAATTAGATAAACCGAAAATAGAAGAAAGAAGAAAATACCGAAATATTTACATAACTCAACTAATAGAAATCTATGTGAAAAACAGTAAATTTTTAAATGTCTTCAAACTGAAAACAGACTGCACTGCTAGAGGCATAGACTTATACTGAGTGGCGTAGGAAAGAAACCCAAGCACAGTGACGCAAAAGCCTTAGAAACGGAGGGGGACAGATGGTGTACATGTACACCACCCATCACTGGCAGGGAGCAGTCATGGCATATACCGTAAATACCCGCGTATAATGCGCTTTTTTTTTTTCGAAATATTCGAGTTAAAAACTAGGATGCGTGTTATACGAGGGTACATAATCTTCTTATTTTCATTTGACCTCATATTTCCACAATTTTGGCACAGTAATTACTGCCTGGGTATCCTCATACTTTTATTGGTGATTTTTACGAAAAGTAAGATAGATAATAGTAAAAATTTATTAACTAATTCTATAAACATACATTAATTAGATATGAAAAGAATGAATTCAGTATTTATTCATTTTAAAAGCCAAGAAATTCTTCGTCACTGGACTATTCTTCTTCGATGTTGTTATCGGAATCATCATCTTACGTATGACGTCACCCTACACCGGCGCCCGGCCTGGTGATGAGATACTGGTACTATTTACAATTAGAAACAATGGCAGCTGATGCCTTTGAGTACGCTGGGAGTTGATGCTTCTTGTAGAACTATTTAAAGTTATCGTTCCCTATCTTTCTCTCAGCATTCATACTTGACTTATTCTTGATTCTTCGAGTCTGTAGTTAATTATGGTTATTTGCTATCGTGTTTACGTGCTCCCAAGTGTTCTAATAAGGGTAAAACTGAAGGTTGGGCGAACCCGTCCACCTTAGGCATGACTAAAACGTATTTAAAAAACATAGGATTATCGTCATTCCATTTTATTAGCTCAAAGAATGTCATATGCCATACTATGAAATTAATATAATTCGATTTATTGTGTATGTACTAATATCACCTTGTAAGTAAACATAAAGTATGTAATGATTGAGTTAGCTGGCGTTCTTTTGGAACATTATTCGAAATTTTCATTTCGCACTTTCATTATGTTACCAATACATAATACCAATAATTCGATCATTGCTTTAGAACACGTTACACTATATACTTTATTCTGGATCGGTAACGCTAAAAAATTGGTGCGCACTATACGCGGGTATATAGAAAAATCATAGATTACGAGGCTGAAAACCCCCCCTGCACATTATACGAGGGTGTGCATTATACGCGGGTATTTACGGTATATATACGCCATCTGCATTGAATGTGTTAATAATGGTAATTTAGTCACTGATACTAAGATTTGTTTGTTATAATATTAAATTATTCTTAATTGGAAGTTAATTTATGTTTAATCAAGAATTACTATTGTGAGTAATAGTAATGAGAAATAAAACATCATTTTGATAAAAATAAACCAATAATTACTCAAAACAAGATTTATTTTACATTTTTTTACCATGTACGAAGTACACTGCACGCCCAGTCGTGTAAAGAAAAGGGCGCGCCTGCTTGAGGGTTAAATTCACGCACGCCAACCAATGCACCCCACTCAATAGCAGCTACTGATGATGACAGCCTGGCTCTTGAAATACGTATTTAGTGCTTTGTTCTTCTTGCTAAATACCTTTCTTTTTTACGGTCGGAGTCAAATATTCAATTCATAGTTTTACTCGCCGTAGTCTCCTCTTCTATTCATCATCATATTTATGATACAAATTATTTATAATTGTGGAAATATTCTCCCAGTGTTTATATAAATTATAGGAGCTTAATGTGGAGTTATAATAGAATTTCAACAACATTCTCACTGTTTATTTAGGGACATTAGGCCATCACATTCTATATCTAAATGTTATCATATTTGGTGCATTTATATAAATACTAGTATTATTTAATTTAATCAAAAATTACAGAGGTTATAGGAAATACACATTTGAGGTCATCGGAACACGTTTTGAATATTTTCTCGATGTGTATGTGATAGGATTTTGTGGGTGCTCTAACTCAAAATCAGATCAACGCAAAATTTTATATTTGACATATTTATTAAAGAGACAAGAGCTGATAAGTTTTTGTTTAAAATCTGTCAGCCGGAAGTGGATGTTTATTCTTGACACATCCATTTCTTTCAAATATTTGCTTTAATACTCGATCAATGTAAAAATTTGTTGGAATAAAAGTTGTAGGAAATTAAATTTTCTACAACTTTTGTTCAATACATTTTCCCATATAATGCATTGTTTAAGAGATATTTAAAAAAAATCTGATGTGGCCACCATATGACTTTCTCCATACCTTTAATATTTCTAAAAATTCCAAATAGGTTACATAATAATAAATATTTTAAGAAACTGCAAGAAAATTTTAGATTTTACAAAGAACAGAAATAAACTCAAACCATACCCTTCTGATATTGGATATAGCCAGGAATCTCCAACAATTAAGAAAATAAAAAGGAGTGTTGCTAAGACATAACTATGCATCATTTGTTAAGAACAGTCGTTGGTAGGTGGCGTGGTGGTGGCAACTAAATAATTTAGTTTTTAAGATATCTCTTAAACAATGCATTATATGGGAAAATGTTTCAAACAAAGGTATAAAATTAAATTTCCTACAACTTTTATTCCAATACATTTTTATATTTATCAAATATTAAAGCAAATATTTCAAAATAACGGATAGTTGACAAGAGTAAACACCCACTTCTGGTTGACCAATTTTTACCAAAAACTAAGTTCTTGTGAC
Source organism: Tanypteryx hageni (assembly GCA_028673005.1). Lineage (NCBI taxonomy): Eukaryota > Metazoa > Arthropoda > Insecta > Odonata > Petaluridae > Tanypteryx > Tanypteryx hageni. Next base: position 38,972,460 of record CM054117.1, on the reverse strand, counting down.
TTTTATAAAAATGTTAAATATAAAATTTCATGTTGACCTGATTAATAGTTTTTGAGTTAGAACACCCACAAAAAAGCTATCACATACACACACACACACACACACATATCATCATCATTAAGAAAATGGCCAAAACGTGTTCAGGGGATCTCAAAACGTGCATTTCCGTTGAAATCTTGAAGTTGATTTTTTTCATGAAAACAATACTGTACCCTATACTATGTATGGAGAAAGTGAAAACACATTTTTAGCTACCACCACCACATTCATGGCTAGATCCAATATCAGAAGGTTATAGTATGAGTTTATATCTGTTCTTTGTAAAGTCTTTGAATCTTTCTTGCAGTTCCTTGAAATAGTAATTATCATTTAACCTATTTTGAAATTTTAGAAATATTATAGTTATGGAGAAAGTCATGTGGTGGCCACATCAAATTTTTTAGTTTAAATTTCCCAATTTTTTAACCACAACCCAGACATTAACATAATTTATATACAGTGGCGGCTCGTGTATAGGCACTGCGGAACTGCAGCACCCCCTATTTCCACTTGATATTATCGATAACATTTAATATAATGAGTCCTTTTTTCTTTAATTCTTTCTTTATTTTTGTAGTACAATATATATTCCTTAAACTTAATGTCAGTACTTCAGTAGCCATCCCCCAGTTTATGAAAAAGATACAAAAATCTTTGTATGGAACTGTGCGCTTCACAGTGCCAGCGACGTGGCGTTTGACTGTTGTGTGCATGCGCACATAGGAGGGGGGGGTGGGGAGGAAGGCGGGACTGCCAGGTAGAGAGAGCACTGTTGCTCTCGCAGTGCCGGCTCTGGCGTGATGGTGGAAGGAATTTTTTTTTACTCAGCATGTGTTGTGCTTAAAAACCGTGTACCATATTGAACTGTAACAATTTAAGTTGAAGTAAGTAAAAAATGTTTGGTTTTTTTTGTTAAGATTTTATCAAGTTCCTGAATAAATTTTCTTTTTATACATGTTTTTTTCCTTTTACACAATTTTAAAACAAAGGCTAAAAATTTTCTGGAGCAGCACCCCCACTAATTTTAGCTACGAGCCGCCACTGTTTATATATTTATCATAATTTTTTCTATTTTTCCTAGTAATGCCCAACTTTGCCCAGAGGGTTGAGGTTGCTGTGGATGCTCTTTCTTCCAATCCATCAAAGGATGTAGATGAGAATGAGTTCATTGATGCATCACGACTAGTGTATGATGGAGTGCGAGAAATAAGGAGAGCTGTGCTCATGAACAGGGTAAGATTTTATTATTAACGAAGTTTAGGAAATTGGATTTTACTGAAGTAATATTTTAGTGATAACTTACTTTCAATACTTAATTTATTGGATTTTACATTATATATTATTTGTACTTAGTTTTGTTGTACATTTTGGCAACTAGTCTGTGAAGGATAATATTTGGCTGCCTTTTATATTTAACAGACTGATGAAGAATTAGATCCAGAAGATGTAGAGTTTGATGAACATTACACAGTGGAGACAAGGAGTAAATGTAAGTTTTCTTGTTTCATCTGCCTTATATTTATTATCATTTAAGATACTTTTAAATTTACCTTGTCTATGCATGAAATTAATTTGGGTCATCCAATAAAACCACGTGACTTTCTCCATACCTGTAATTTTTCTAAATATTCCAATTAGGTTACATTATAATAAATATTTTAAGAAACTGAGAGAAAATTTTAGACTTTACAAAGAACAGAAAATTAAATTTCCTACAACTTTTATTCCAATACATACAATATTAAAGCAAATATCTTAAAGTAACAGATAAATGACCAGAGTAAACACCCACTTCCGGTTGATCGATGTTTACCAAAAAGTAATCAGTTCTTGTGACTTTCATAAAAATGTTAAATATAAAATTTTGCATTGACCTGATGAATAGTTTTTGAGTTAGAGCACCCACAAAAAAGGTATCACATACACACACACACACAGACAGACTTTGAGAAAATGGTCAAAACGCATTCAGGGGACCTCAAAACGTGCATTTCTGTTGAAATCTCGAAGTCGATTTTTTTCATGAAAACAATACTTTCCCCTATACTACATATGGAGAAAGTAAAAAGAAAGAAATATTATTACTTTCTCCATATACGTGGTATTGCAGATATCAAGGCATTGCCTCAGTTTAGTGCCATATTCTGATAATTCTATCTTGAGAAACATTTCAGTAGTGTTTTTTTGGTTCGTAAATCATTGAGATTTTTCATTGCCTTCCACTTGAAGCATGTTTGAATAAATAAAAAGTTGCACATTCTCATATTTTCAGAAATAGTCTTCTTTTTATTCAGAAAAATCAATATATAACTAATCTGTTAAAATAATTCACCAAAGCACTTTATTGTCATAACTGACAACAATAAGAATTCTACAGAATGAACGTAGGTGTTTGAAGTTGCATGTACTGCATAGAAAACCTCCCTCTTTGCGGAAAAGTGTCACTAGAGTTTGAAAAGTGTGTATCTCTAAATTTCAAGCGAAATATCTTATTGGCATTTAAATCTTCATTGCATAAGACACAGCAAGAGTTTAGGTTACATTTTTGCGACACTGGAAAATACAGTATTTCTTTCAGTGGAAGTTGATTTAATTTTAACTGTAACAGTTTTATACAATCACTCTCCTATGTGTATTTTCTTTTTTTATTTATTTTAAAAGTTGTGCTAAAGCAGTCACCATTATATATATTTAAATGAATTTAATTGTGGCATTAATTATGCCTTACTGTTGTAATAATATAAATTTTCATCATGTTGTAATTCCCCTTTATACCAAAGGGGAACAGATAATGATATTTTACAGTCAGGAGTCGATAACATAAAGATCTTTTAGGATTTTGGTGAGGCTCTCTGAGCCAACATTTTCTATCAGATAAACCACCTGGAACTATATATTACTTGTACACTAAATTCACAAATGTGCAAGTTGATTTATATGAGCTTTCTTGCATAAGAAATGGCTTTTTAATATAAATACTTCCTTATTCACTAAAACTGCAGCTACATGATATCATTGTTAGTTAAAGTTATTATAATATTCATGCTTGAAATTATTGAAGAAAACTGTAATATAATCAGCAAGGTGAGTGGTGAAGATACTGCCAAAGTGGTCAAGGTCAGCATCACTTGCGTTGTTTGGGGTTCTTACTGATGCCACATGAGTAATTAAGGGTTAAATTTGCTAATGCTTGAAATAAGGTTGTTAATTACAATTTTTTAAAATTTTACTGGTAAATTATTTAGTGAGAATTGAATTTGATTTCTTTCTTGACAGCGAGTGCTCATACAGGGGAACATGGTGTGGATGAGTATCCGGACATAAGTGGTATCACTACTGCAAGAGTGAGTATTTCTTTCATTATCATTGTCCTCCATATGAGAATATTTTTCAATATGGTAAAAGAATACTCCCTAAACCATATGTTCTTTGATTTTAGGAGAATACTTTTACCATTCTATTATCTTCACTGTAGTCTCCACCCTTATTTGTTATTAATATTTTTCAAACTTTTTCTGGGGCTGTTTTAATGTAATTTGAATTAAAACATTTAAAAAACTCTGTTTAGAAGTTTTTTTGAAATAAATACGTGCTATGAAAAGTGCTCTGTTAATAACAGGCTTTTTTCACAATATTTGTGAATGTACACTAATATTTATGATTGAAGGCATGCAATATTATTTAAATATTTGTTGAAATATAGATATTGGTGGCCCTCTTTCTTCTCAATTTAAATTTCCTATGCCGGACTTGAAGATGATAGGAAAAAATGTGTATATAAGAAGGTTTGACAAAGTAAATGCTTGAAATCATAGTAGATAATTGTTGGGTGACTTGGAACTGAAATCAAAAGGTATTTTGGGCACTTTGGAGGGGATATAGTTATTATAAAAATAGAATTTTTATGTAAATTTTTTTTAAATACTACCTATGTTCTATGTACATGTTTCTTTCTGGCAAGTGGATAGAGATTATGTCCAATGAAAATTTATTAATGGATTTGCAACACATATTGAAACTCATTGTACTTCATCATTCTGCAGTACACCCACTCCCTGATTAATGCTCTTAATTGGTCCCAGGAAAATCGAGCGCTAACTGAAACAGCGCTATTCGGAACACGTACTTCCATAAGAAATGATGTTATAAGATTTAATTCATTCCCAAGATTGTTAATGGAAATGAAAATAGGTAGTATTATATAAATAATACACCAAAGTATTCATTGTTAACCATATTATATAGCATAGAATAGGTCATCATTTGCATTGCAATTATATTTAAAATTGAACAGTAAAAACTGAAGATAAATGAAGAACAGAAGGCATTTTACAGAACATATGTTGATCTCACGCTGAATAAATTGTGCAGGAGCATTAAGGAATATGAATTAAAGTAGAAGAAGATATCTGTGTCTACTTATATATACAAGGTGAGGCAATAGTCATTATACAGCCACAGTTTTATTAGCACAAAGAAAATTGGAACATAAGTAACATGACTGAAGATACTGTTAAGAGAAGGCAACCAATAAGACAAAATCGTATATCGAAAAAATCGAAACCTTACTACGTTTCGATAAAGAAATATCGATTCATAAAAGAATTATCACATCTGCTTGATAAATGGAGGAACATGGAAGGAGACAAAATAAAGGAAGAATTCAAATGTCTTGGTATTACATTTTAAAAACTGAACAATCGAAAAGGGAGCAATAAACAAGAAACAAACAAATGTTGACGCTCTCCAGCTTTTAATCGCCGCTCTAATTTAACCTCGAGAGTTAAGTTTTTCCTCTTTTTCTCCTCTGACCGCCGGTAATCACTCATTGTCTATTTATTTAAAAGGAAAATATAATTTAAACAAAGTTCACTCTATATTTTGATCTACAAAAGTGTACACAGAACCATCAAGCAACTGAAAATACTGACGTCTTGTGTTGCAAATGCACAGAGGCGCTGCGCAGTGGACTTCATAAATTACACCAGAATTTTTGAGGAGCGTTAATGTGGAACGTGGGGGCATAATTCAGAAAAAGGTATTAAATTATTTTCAGCGTTAATGCGGAACAATGTTAATCGGGACAGCGTTAAGCGGGGAGTGGGTGTATTTCCATCTACTACGTTATGTGAAATTTTGTCTGCCAGTTAATATATATTGACATATGTGCCCATCAGTACCTGCAGTGAACTTTTAAATATCCAGAAGATGAAGTTTTATTAGTAATGCAAGACCAGGATTTGATCTTTAGAATTTTTATAGTCAAGAAAAATATTTTAATTGGTGTTTTATTATTTAATGCATATATCATTGATAATGTACTCAAAGATCATTGATCAGTTGTCACAAGGTAGACATCCACTTTTATTAGCATGATAATCTTTTGCAGCAAGCTATGATTATGGTTTTTATGGTAAGCCTGAGAATGTTTTTCATGAAGAGATTTGCACTTTTTAGTTTTATTTGTAATTTATGTAAAGTATATCATGGTCTTTTCTTTGGTGACTTTTACATTGCTGAACTAACCTCATCATGATTTCTGAATGTTTGCTTTTGCTTTGTTAGGCCCGGGTGGGTTCCATATTTTTTATCCAACTTTGAACAAGAAGAGAAAGGGTAATTATTCACTTGTATCTAATTGCAGTCACTGATATTTTTAATATACAACTGCTCCAATATCATGGAAAAACATTATTGCACTACAATTCTTATACATCTAATTCATGTCACCCATGTTTTAGTTACCGTATCTGCCCGAATATAAGCCGACCCCCCCCCCAAAAATTTCCACCATTTTTTGACAAAAAAGTAAATTTCGTAGATTTTATGCTGAAGTGTGCCGGGCATGCATGCACGGCCTAGAATACATTATTGGAGATCGAAGAATAGAGTGGGAAATGGTTTAGTTGCTGACATTTGAAATATTACTTCAATTGATAATTTCGCGTTGTTGAATAATGTTCCACATTCAGTTACGACAATTTCATCGTCTTCATTTTCACACAAGGTCAAATATAGCAATAGCGACCTAGCAAAGATAATTTTTTATACAAAGTCTATTTCCAATGAAATTAGCATTTACATTGCTTTAAAAAATTGCATTTTTATAATTATACATGTTCCATGTAAAGTTTTACAGTAATTCAAACAGTTCAGCATCAAAAGCCATCATTGCATTTTGCGTAAGTAATCGTCTGCGTAGTTAATGTACATAATTTTAGTAGATTCCATGAATGAGGTTTTAACATGCATATAATCATTACATTGGCTATAGCAACAACTACAATAGCCAAGTAAAACTAATAGGAACTTATTGTAATGGATAATGAAAAATACTACAAATTGCTAACTATCCTTAATCATTCATATGCATAGCCCTGAGAAATGAAAGAAATATCCAATAGCATTTAAAAACGAAAGAACAGGTAACAACGGCAACAAAACATGGGTACTGCTAAATTCAATATTCTAGCTTTATTATTTATTCATTAATATTCATCGTAGGTCAAATATTTACTTTACAAAAAATATAGTACTATCATTTGAACATGACGGCAATGAGAGACAAGCTGCCATCTATGGGTGACTATGAGACTTAACCCTAACCCCAATTTTTTTCTCAAACTCGCATTTAAGCCGAGGGATGATTTTTTCATGATAGATTTTGATAATAAACATCGGCTTATATTCAGGCAGATACGATGTATGAATGAATTTTTGGAGGCTGGTCCAATATCTCACTATAATTTTACAAAACTGAGCAACAGTTGGATTTTGCATTGGACTGCATGCAATGACAGTTTGAAGACTTTTCACGCTCACTACAATGGCTTATAAATAATTACCTGTTCATTTAGTGAATTGTATTTGTCCCCTATAGCATTTCCACAATGCATGTGTTTTTGAAAGTGTTAAGAAGATGAACACAAAAATACTTTCAGCAGAAAATATATTGTAACTGGTCATCATTACATATACTGGATTTATTTGCTTATAAAACACATCGTTTTCCACATTTTATGTTTACAAAATGTAGGGGAAAAAAATTGGAAAAGTCTAAAATGTGAGATAACCATTTAATTTTGCTAGGACTCTTCCAAATGGCTCCCATGAATCAATATGCAGTATGTGGTATATAAAAACATTACATAAGCATATCAAAAACTAAAAAAGAGAAAGAACTTTTATTATTATTGGTGACAGAGTTATCAACATTTCAGTTTCGGAAATTTACCAGAGAAGTGGTAACTTTTTGGAATTACATATTTAATAGAAAGATCTGATGCTTTCCAGGCGAATCGATGCAGTGAAGAGTTCCTGGGTTTCCAGCCAGGTGAATATGATGTCAACCGACGTTTCGGCACCTTCCTCAAAGAAGTGGCACTTGAGGAAGGTGCCGAAACGTCGGTTGACATCATATTCACCTGGCTGGAAACCCGGGAACTCTTCACCATACATATTTAATAATAAAACTTTGACCACAAAAATGTATAGTGACTTAGTACAAAATTTCACTTAAAAACAAAGTTATACGTCCGTGGTTGAAATTTAGAGAGTCTCAGCCAGAAAACAATATGTAGGCTGCGATCGCAGTAGTAATCACCAGGTCTCTGTGAGAAAGGTGCCATAGTATGTTAAGACATCATCACAGTTTGGTCTTATGTTCTGATAATTCTACCAGGAGAGACATTGTGGTGGTGTTGCAATTGTTTGGAAGTTGTTTTGATTTATTTTTTCACTGTAGTTTCTCTGTTAAACAATGCGTGGAGGAAGGGAGGGCAGTCTGTAAATTCAAACCTTGTATCAGCACACTTCCTGCCATGTGTAAATTGATAAAGACTTTAATAAGATTATATATGACAACATGCTATATTAACCCTTCAGTAATGGAGGTGATTTAAATTTTACTCTACCCCCTGGATGGAGGACATTTAATCTGAAGTGGGGATTTTGAAGTGCGGAGAAATAATTATTTTTTATCTTTTTTTCTATTCAATGGATTTGCATGAAATTTTTCAGAAATTACAGTAAAACTACTCTTATTATACCTAATTTTTTCGTTGTGATATTTTTATAATGTATTACAATATCGCTTGGCAAATAGAATATCATTTCATAAAACATGAATGATTAGCGTAATAGTATTGCTTTTAGGCATGTGAGATTTTTTTGTTTGACCTTGAACTCTATTCTAATACCATGGTCAAGATATTTGTAAACAGACTTAAGGTGGTTTGTTATCTCTTCTTTGTTCTCATGATTGCATGGTCCTGTCTCTGAGTGGCCCTTCTCTCTCTCTATGTGGCTCTGCTCCACATTCTTTCTCACACAATCATCGCTCTCAAGAAGTGTTTACAAAAAACACCACATGGACCTATAGGATGAATAAGAGTGATGAACCTCTCAAAAACATTATATGATCATAAAACTATAGAGATTACAAATTTATTTTAATTACGTTAATAGTTTAATTTTGTGTGGTAAGCCTCAAAAAGAAAACACGTTGACTCTTGCATTTTTGTGTTGTTCTGCATATCTATTAGTTTCTTCTGCTGTTATTTTTATCAGATCTTTGTCAAAAAATAGTTCAAAACATTCAACAATATCAACCACACCTTGACCAATATTCTGAGGTCTGTAATCTCCAATAAATACCTCCTGCTGTGGTCCAATAAAATTATCCATTCTCTCCCAGTGAATTTCTTCATCCTTTCTTTCTTCATCTTCGCTTCAGGCTGATTTATCAGTTTGTCTGCAACTGCATCATCATCAACATTACTGGCATCACTATCATTATTGTGTGAGCTGTCATTGCATTCCTCCAACATTTTTTGTGGCTCTTCATCACTGAAACCCAGTGCAATTCTACTAGCCATTTCTATACAGGGAAAAGAAAAATTACTCAATGTTTTAAAGAATAAATTCTTAAAAACTGATGATATGTAATGTAGAAACCTTCACTAAGAACTTATAAGAAACTTTAAGCTTTATTGTCCATGCAGTGCGGATGTGAAACACAAAATGGAACCAAGAGACTGTAGTGTTTCTCTATCTTTATACAGCCGTATTTGCTTTTCTTTTGACGAAATAATAAGAATGTCTTTCAGATACACTTAGAAAGATCACTACTAATCGATCTGGGCAATCCCGCTTGGTTTGTTTGGGTTCTGTTTATCAGTTCTTCATAACCAGTGCCATATCTTCCCATGCCCATGCTCTCATATATCTGTCCGAGTGTGACCTATGTATGAAAGAGTCTCTCTTAGGTCCCTTTCCTGTCAGCATCTTAGAAGTTTACAAAGGGAGAGACTAATGAACTTTTTCGGACAGTATCTTTTGCTCTTATTTTAGAGATTTGAGCCACTTTGTCAATGTTTTGAGCATTCACTCTTGGCCGATTTTTTCATAACAACATTTACAAGTCTTCGTTTTTCGTATTATTTATCCTTAGAAATGTGAAAATTGATAAAAGAATGATGGATTTGCTTTTAGGAAGAAACTCGGATGCAGAATAAAATAAATTAGAATAGTGTGCATGAGGGTGAAAACATAGGAAAATTGTAAAAACTTTGTCTGTGCTCGCATCTATCAGTTGAGTATACATCGTCGTGGCACAATAAATGTGATGTTGCATAATTATTGCATTCACAAAAAATAAATACTTTAAGTTAAGGTCAACACGGTGCACTGAGGTTTCCACTGAAGGGTTAACCCACATTTCTTACATACAGCATGATTGAATGAAACACTGACCATTCCATCATTTTTGCATTTATGTCACAGTTGTATTGTTCTTTGTATGCTGTGAAATGAACTTTGCTGATTGATTGAAGTTCATTCACTGAAATACTTTTTTATTATAATTGACAAAAATATATTTTTTTATTTAACTAGCTCATAAACAGCTATTATAGTCAGTGGTATTTATTAATTACTTTTAGTTTATCAAAATAATTTAGGTCAAATTGCAATATGTTTCTTCTTTTATGTTTTCCTAATTAGCTATATTGCTTGATCACCTTGTAAAAACATGGGGTGCAGCTTATATGCAAGTAAATACAGTATATACCTTCTTCACCATTAAATTTAATATAAAAGGAATGCAATTTTGCTTCATGATTACACTTTATTCACTGCTCAAGAAAAATTGTTGCTTTTCCGAGTGACGATTAAACTTACACACTTTATGTAGAGAAGAATATATCTCCATGTCTTGAATCATGTAGAGTTTTGCATTAATTAAGCAGTTAACAAACAATGTGTCTGTGACTTTTCCTTAAGTCAGTAACTTATTGCAATGCAGCTTGTTGTTAACTCTCAACCCATTCATTCAAATATATAACATTAATTTTCACACATAGGATTTTTGATTCTATCATATTAGAATGCTTTAAGAGTTTAAAAAAATATTTTTAATTGCAATACAGTTTAAAAAATATAACTACTGTATGTTCACTGCCTTGAAAACTCCTTTCTACTCCACAGTTTGGGAATGAATGATTTAATTGTTTGAAAATTATGTATGGGAGAATTAAGTCAGACTGCATTTTTTCTAATATTGATTATTTTAAAAAATAATTATTATATCCTCATGTAATAAATATTCAAAATTATAATTTTGAATATAAAATGCTATTGAGGATCATTTCTTTATAATAAATTTAATACATTCTATAATGAAATAAGAAGAGCTTTAACTATCCTTCTACTAATTTATTTTACAGGAAGCCATGAGGAAGATGACTGAAGAGGACAAATTGAAGATTGCTCAGCAGGTTGAGGTGTTCCGCAATGAAAAGCTCAAGTTTGACAGAGAGGTGGCCAAGTGGGATGACACTGGAAATGATATAATTGTGCTTGCGAAGCATATGTGCATGATCATGATGGAAATGACTGACTTCACACGGTAGGTTATTTGGTTGTTTCCATATGACTCTCCTCGAGTCTTGTACATCTAACCATATCCAAATTTTCTTTGGAATACATCAGTTAAGATTCTAGTATTGACCACTGTATTGTGTATAAGGATCAGGATCACTTAATTCATTGCAGTAGTCTTTGGCTAAATGTGTTTTGTGGTGTACTTAGATGTGCTATTTTTTGGAGCAGCATGGAGATTATAGTGCCAATCTTCTTATGCATACTTGACATGTTCTCCTTTTCAGGAGTGATTTATCTAAATTTTCAAGATTAGGGAAGTTTACCTTCAGAAATTTCCATGAATTCTCTAGTTAAGATAAAAAACATTAAGGTTAGTTAAGAGATAAATTAAGAAAATTAAAGCAGCTGATAGGCTCTAGCAAAATGTTTCTTTGCTATTTTTTTATTTGTATTGGTATACTTTAATTCTTGAAAAACTTATCACTAGTATTATCAAACTGACATTTTACCTTTGTCATATAATCCTTATTTCTTCAGGTCAAGTATTATCATGTTTTATCACTCTTTTTCAGAAAAAATGATATTTACATTTTACACAATTGCAGGTTTTTCATGTTCTTTTAGTGCAGTTATGACTATGAAAAAAGGAAATGTTAGAATTCCTCTTAAAGTTTTTTAATTACACCATGGTCTCAACTTACATGGGTCATTTGTTCTTGAAATCAGCTGTGTAGGTTGAATTCGTGTAAGGCAAGGCTTATTTTCCCATAGGTGTAATGTTATAATAGGGTAATGCGTTCCTGACACATACCAAAGAAGCATTTTTTGAACATAGAAAATGCAGTTTAACAGTAAATAAACACTTTATAAGTATCATATTTACCCGAAAGGAAGACGACCTTGAAGTTAAGACAACCCCTAAAAAAATTAGGTTCACTTACAAAAAAACTTTTACATATATGTATAACAAGCTAACATTAAGAGGATGGATAAAAAAAGTAAATTTACTACTTACATCTCCCTCTCCTCAGTTTCCTTCCCTCATTCTTGCTGTCCTGTTCATTCATCACAACTTATTCAAATTCGAACAAGTCGTCTTCCATACCGTCCATGGAATTTGATATGCAGCATTTCTTGAACCCTCTTGAGATACCATTGGGATCTATTTTTTTCCATGCTGCAATGATCCAATTACAGGGAAGTGGTATACTGGGCTTCTTAATTTTCCCTGTAGGAGTTAATGCATGGTCCCCTGCCAAAAGCCATTCTGAATAAAATGACTTTATGTAATCCTTAAAGGGCTTCATCACTACAACATAGCACTTGAATTTATGATGTCATACCTCCTGGTATAACTGTAAGGCCAGTATTCATACCATAAAGGGTATTTTGAACTTCCTCTGTATATTGGCCTTTGAACGCATCTAACACGAGCATTGCTCTCTGTCTTAAAAGTGCCCCAGGTCGTCTATTCCACACTATGCTTAGCCAGTCCTTCATTAAATCAGTTGACATCCATCCTTGGCCTTGACATTTAACAATTATTCCATTTGGTAGTACTTCCTTACGCACTGTTTTACGTTTTAAAATAGCATACTGCGGCAACTTTGTTCCATCTGCTAATACAGCCAGCATTACAGTAATGCACAGTTTTTCATTCCTGGAAGTTTTTATGATGACATTTTTTGCACTTTTTTCATTGACTGTGTAATTGGATGGCATGTCAAAGTAAATGGGTGTCTCATCTGCATTACCCATTTGGCTCAGAAGGTAATTGTGACTTTTCCGCAACCGAATTACATGCCTCTGGAAAGTTATTAGTTTGTCCATGAAGTCAGAAGATAGATGCTGGCAAAGTGAAGTTCTTGGTCGCAGGCTAAAACCATTACAATGCATCATACGCACACACAATCTATTACTAGCCTTAAATTCTTGGTGTGGATTGTTTTTTGATCGTGCTAATTCTTGGGCTTTCAATTTAATGATATCCCGCATCACCGGTTTACCATCCATTCTTTGAATACGCACAAAGTTTGCAATTTCCTCTTCTAATGCATGAAATCGGCCTCGTTTTGGTCCACTAAATGATATCCGTGTTGAGTTAGTATCTTCAAATTTCTCTTTTGCTTGCTTCCACCTTCGCACATTTGCTTCAGTGACATTGTATTTCCTCCCTGCCGCACAATTATTTGTTTCTTCAGCATAGCACACCACCATTAACTTATGATTTCTGTCGTAACTTCTTCTAATTCCTTTCAATACATTCCCTCTTACTGCAGTTCCTTTTTTCTTAACGCGATCTGCCATTTGTTTGGGGTATCTTATTTAAAAGTTATAAATAATAACTTGTCACTATTTCACTTTAATACTTAGCAAAGCATGTACTACTCAAGTGCTCTCGTAAATTTTCTACGCTCTGAAACTCACGTCCACTTTACGTCTGCCATTGGCATCCCAAATGCAAAGCATTATGTTTAAATTGTAGTAGGTACATTTAAATTGTATCAGTCTTGTTTACATTGTATTACTAGACACCTTAATTGGTGCCTACATGACTTTGTGTTTCATATTACGCATGGAACTGCCCAGCTGTAGTAATTTTTTTCAACTTGTCATGTGATTTCCTACCCAGCTCTAAACACTTCCCTACTGCTGAAGTGGAACCATTGGTCTGTGGGAGCAATTTTAAGAAATTTGACATTAAATTTTTTAAAGTATTGTAGTAATTAATTAAATATGATGTATTACTTGATGCAATAATAAATATTTTAACGGACATATACTGACATCTGTGTGTTTCATGGTGCATTTAAAATAGGGGTGTATTTTAACCTTAAATCCTCATACTCCATTCTAAGACAATACCTAATATTTTTAATGGCATTTTTGTGAAAAAACCACGTCTTCCTTTCGGGTAAATATGGTATGTTAGACACAGAAATCTAAATTGAAGTTTAAAGAAGGATATTTAGCCATACATACACTTATATTCGTCATATCATGCGTTATTTGATAGGCTTGCAAATACATTGTTTTTGAGGTATTTTTTAATCCAGTACATTTTTCATTTTGAAAGCATAACTTTAATGTACTTAATATTCAACTTTTTTATTAGCCTACTTTCCAAAAACTGGAAAGTAGTCTTATGAGATCACCTTGGTGTCCGTGTGTGTGTGCCCCTAACATCTTCTTCATGAATGGGCCGATTTCAACTAAATTTGGTACATATATTAATGGCCAAAATGACACATTTGGACCGAATCGACTTGGCAGGGGTGCCACAATTGCAAAGTTAAACGTTTCGGTAATTTTTAATTTGGAAGGAATTGGCTGAACCGATTTCAATGAAAGTTTGCATGAAGGAGGCATGCAACATAAATTATCAAAATCAATATTCTTTGTAAAGATATAGAATGCAGAGCTGCCACAATACAAGGAATAAAAAATTTCTTTTTACATAGCATATTTATTTATATAGCATATTTATACCAAATCAGCCAAACGGGTGCCACAATTACAAATTAAACTCTTTCAGTAATTAAGGATCTTGAAGGAATTGACTAAACAGATTTTAATTACATTTTGTGTATAAAATTTGTACAACATACCATAATTAAATCAAGATGTTTAAAGTGGAGCTAATGAGCAGGGCTACCATAGTAAAATGTTAAATAATATTTCTTTTACTTGTATTTATAGAGAACTGACCTAATGGATTTTAATCCTATATAGTATATTAAATATTCATATAAATAAATAACCAAAATATCATATTTCAATCAGGTCGACTAAACAGGGCTACCACAATATCAAGGTTAGAATTTTTCTGTGACTATGAATTTGGAAGGTATAGGCTGAACAAATTTCAAAGAAATTTCATTTGTAGGGCGAGTATAGAATGGGATAAATGAGATGAATATGTTTAGAACGGATCAAAAAAGCAGGGTTACCACAATATAAAGAAAAATAATTTTCCGATTTCAAAGCTAATACATTAGTATACGATTATCTACGGCGAATTTGACGAAAAGCACTTCTATACCATGGGAAACCTGTGTACACCCCGTCTTGTTATATATTAAAATTGTATTGAAAGGTAAGTAGGCGGATTAGTTCTTTCCAGAACTACTTGTTAGATTTATGATTTCATAATTCATATTTATTGTCCATCTCATTTTTAATAACCATTCTGTAACATAAATGCAATAATATTACGTATTAGTGAGTTGGAGAAGTTAATCGAATCAATTCTGCACTTTTATTTTTATAAAAACTTTAGAGCAACATTCTGTTTGAGTTTAGCAAGTATTCATCTACTTTTGAGGGTAATTTAGCTACATTTTTCAAATTTCACATGTCTGCTATGAACTGTTATGAATATGTTTCTGTTGACTCATCTCTCTCTCCGCTTATTTGCATGCACACACATTTCTTTGCTCATTAATGCTCTGCTAGGCTTGATCCCATGCTCTCCACTCACCACTCTACCATGCACATAGCCCTAAGGGATCCGGTAAGTTGAATTTGATCTGAGATCCGGTTATGAAAAGGCCATGTAAGCCAAATTTGTGTAAGTTGGAACTGTGTAAGTTGAGACCATGGTGTAGTTTGAAATTATGGTGCCTTTTTATTTTTAGTATTTACCTAATATTATTTTCCTCTGGATTTTTTGTGTTATTTTAATGCATCTTTGTCTTTAAAAGGATGTATTCCTTTGAGTTTTAAAATAGAACCTCCTTAAAACTCAAAAGCCATATGTCCTTTAAAGATTATAGTAGAATAAAACAAAAAATCCTGGGAAATTTGCTTAGAAAACAATAAGCCTACGAGAAATCCCTAAGATCTTTGTGCATCTACAGTGGTCGTGGTCCTCTAAAAACTACAATGGATGTCATCAATGCTGCCAAGAAGATTTCAGAGGCAGGAACCAAACTGGATAAGTTAACTAGACAAATTGCTGACCAATGCCCTGAGTCATCTACCAAGAAGGATTTGCTGGCTTACTTGCAGCGAATTGCCCTATACTGCCACCAGCTCAATATAACATCCAAAGTTAAGGCTGATGTGCAGAATATCAGTGGAGAACTCATTGTATCTGGGGTGAGTTTGCAATGTCACTGTTTTATTGTCTCCTTAGAACAGCACACTTTTGACTGAAATAATTTTCAAATGGTAATCTTTAAATTAAAAGCAGATTATACTCAAATAGTTGGTTCTCTATTAAATAGAGGAAGTATCAAGGATAAATAACCAATAAATCAGGTTTCTAGCATGAACAAATTCTGAGTAAATGTCATTTACAGTTAAGAAACATTTGGCTTTATAATTTCAAAAATTTCACTAGACTGCCTATGTCTAAATAATTACAGACAGTATTATACTGCTTACCTTCCCTTGTGCCAGTTTTGATATCATAGTCTATGATTTGTATATTCATTTTATACAAGATGTCTTCCATATGTATACTTATGGTCAAATCTGGCTTATGCCTGAGGTTCTGGATTAGTTGATGTACTACTTATAACACTTCATTTAACACCAGAAGTTAATCTATAGCAGATCCCTATTTTCTATGATAATATTAATAAAATGCATATTTGTTCATTCTGCAGCTATTAGAAAGGATATTTTTGATAACATTTTAAAATAATTAAGAAATGAATTTTTATTGGAAAAATAAGTAAAACCATTTCTTAGAACACTGAATAGCCAAGCATATTTATTTAACAATTATCTAAAAACAGCCAAACATGGTCTATTACAGTGTATAAAATAACAAGGATAACAACAAAATAACAAAAAAGAAAAAATATATAACAGCAATTATAACAGTATAACATGTGAGAGTAAGAGGAAAGTCTAATGAGTGGTTATTGCAGATTGGTATCAGGAGAATAGGATGAGAATAGGTCGAGGGAGGGGTTAATGGTGGCTAAGGTGTTATAGATGGAAGGAAGACGGTGAAACATAGATCTTTTAGATCTAGACAGATGGAAATTCAGTTGGCGAAGAAGGGATGTATTGCAGGTGGTGCAGAATGGTACACAGAATGCATTAAGTTGCTGATTCGTAGTGCTACATACTGGAATACTTAAGCTAGATATCTAGTTTGTGATGGTATTCTTCTTTTTAGGGTGTCTGTGTAGCATTGGGGCAGAGTTTTAACATGTATGGAATTGAGTAAATTTATTCTAACTATATCTTTTCTCAATTAGGAATAGGTGGGTATTATATGTGGATGAAATGGTGAGGAAAGTGGAATGAACTCAATATCTTCATTGGTTTTTGAGATATGGAATTTCACATTTGAGTGCGAGAAACTTCTGCTGCCTCGTCGGAACTTTTTCGCTCCCTCTACAAGGCCATTCTTAAAGTAATGCGAATCGAGGTCTGAGGCCCATCGACTCCTTAAGTACTTTGCTTAAACACTTCAAAAACGCCTATCGAGAACTCCAAATTCCTGTATCTTTCCAACATTCACCCATGATTCATCAGCGTAGACATTATCTTTACGTTGTGCTCTTAACTTTTTAATGGTCCTCAGGTACCTGTGCCACCACCTAACTTCATCTCTTTCCATTAAAAAGCTAGATTTTCCCCTCTCATATTCAAATCCTTATGTATATATTGAAGCTTGCCTGCAAAGTACAAGCCCCCAAACAAGATGTGAAAAAAGTAATTTAAGTGTCTCTTTGACCTACGTTTTGTGGCACACGAAAAAGTTCCAAGAGAAATGGAACTACCAGAAGGAAAGGCAGAAAAACAGAAGACAAACATAAATACAAGATTTCGAGATTTATAATTTAAGGGGAGACATGTAATATTCTTTATTGTAATGTTGGCAGCACTAGCGTCACTTTGTTTACCTTACGCATCTTTTCCTTCTACATTCACATTTGCCCTCACCGAGATATTGTACTATGCGCTCACACCTACATATTATGGAAATTTGAAACTTACGAAATATTACGCTTCCTCACTTGGTTATGTTGGGTAAGGGTTGGCTTGGTTTTCCTTCCACATTCACATTTGCCCTCACCAAGATATTGTACTATGCACTCATACCTACATATTATGGAAATTTGAAACTTAAGAAATATTACGCTTCCCCACCGGGTTGGGTTGGTTAGGTGTTGACCTGGTTTTCCTTCCACATTCATATTTGCACTCTCCGAGGGGTAGGTTCCTCCGTTCCTCTTCCAAAACCATGCGAAACATTTCCTAGGACCATGTAGTAAACCTTTCCATCACCTATCCTCCGTCGTCAAATGTCAGTTTTGTTCCCCGTTCTCCTTTACAAAGATAGCTTCTAAATGAATGCCGGGATGAAATACAAAGTCTATCCCGAGTCATTCGATCTATTACAAAGGAGTATACAACGTAACAACTTTTAATGTTATGAAGTGGCGCTGGGGGAGACATCAGACTGCTTAGCTGCTACTTTGGCACAACGTAGTTATATCGGACTAAAGAGAATTTAACGTGGAACTTAATGGAGCAGCACATATTGAATACAAAAAAATTCATTCTACTACACCTGAAAATCTGAAGTCGACTTATACATGAGATATACAAAAAAACAAAACTTTTCATGAAAAACTCAGGGGTCGACCTATACACGAAATCGACTTATACACGAATATTTACAGTATTTTTACTTTGTCCATACGTAGTATAGGGAACAGTATTGTTTTTATGAAAAAATCTATTTCCAGATTTCAACAGAAATAGACGTTTTGAGGTCTCCTGAATTCGTTTTGACCAT
This sequence comes from Tanypteryx hageni, assembly GCA_028673005.1. Classification (NCBI taxonomy): domain Eukaryota; kingdom Metazoa; phylum Arthropoda; class Insecta; order Odonata; family Petaluridae; genus Tanypteryx; species Tanypteryx hageni. The sequence continues at coordinate 38,953,775 of CM054117.1, read as the reverse complement.
TTTCTCAATTGTATGTCTGTGTGTGTGTGCATATGTATGTATGTGAGTAACAGCTTTTTTGTGGATGCTCTAACTCAAAAACTATTAATCAGGTCAATGCAAAATTGTATATTTAACATTTTTATGAAAGTCACAAGACCTGATTAGTTTTTGGCAAAAATTGGTGGACTGGAAGTGGGTGTTTACTCTTGTCACATCCCTTATTTTGAAATATTTGCTTTAATATTTGATCAATATAAAAATGTAGTGCAATAAAAGTTGTAGGAAATTTAATTTTTCTACAACCTTTGTTCAAAACATTTTTCCATATAATGCATTGTTTAAGAGATCTTAAAAACTAAAGCTGCCACCACCACGCCACCTACCTGCGACTATTGTTAACAATTGATGCTTAGTTGCATCTTAGTAACACTCCTTTTTATTTTCTTATTTGTTGGAGCTTTGTGGCCATATCCAATATCAGAAGGCTATGGTTTGAGTTTGTTTTGGTTCTGTAGTCTAAATTTTCTCGCAGTTTCTTAAAATACATATTATTTTGTAACCTATTTGGAATTTTTAAAAATATTACAGGTATGGAGAAAGTCATGTGGTGGCCACATCAGATTTTTAATTTCATCTTACTTTAGTTCTGCATTTTTGTTAAAAGTGTTCTACTTGAATGTTTTAGGATGTGCTAATCATAGCATCAGTTTGCTAGATGATTGGAAATATACTGGATAAAGGAATTTTATTGTAATTATACATTTAAATTGTGTTGCTTCATAAAAATACAATTAGGGATGAAATGGCTATAGTATTAATATCAATGGAATCAAACATTTGAGGGGTGGCGGTGGTATAGTGGTTAGGATGCTGACTGCTACTCGCCCGCTGCTCGAATAGGCAGCAGGCATGAATCCTGCAAAAGTAGGATTTTTTCCAAGCTCGCCTGGCCCCCTGTTTGTGTGGTTTGAGGAGACCGCATAAAGTCAGTGTTCTGTCCTTCGGAAGGGGCATTAAGCCATTTGCCCCCCTGGTGCTTTTTGTTAAGACTAGGCTAATGCTGGCACCGGGTTTTCCTTCTTCCTTGTATGTTCAGCATGGAAAAAACTATGACTATAATAATCCAAGAGGTTGATTAGCCAAAAATACACTCACAACAACATCAAACATTTGAATCACCATAGTTCCGTTTCATAATTATTATAGGAGGCCAAGTTACAATGGGGGACTGTCATATATCAGGAATTACTGAAAATTTTATGAAGTTGTATTGTATGGCTACTGTTATAGGCAAATATAAAGTTTTTCCGTTGAATTTTTAACAGGTATTTATAAAAAAAGCGATTTAAAACGGACGAGTTAATGCCGAATCCGATCACATCCGATAGGTAGCCGAAGTTTGCCAAGTGTTTAGTGATGTCAACGCATCCTACGAGCATCCTAGCCGTGCTAGAAGCCATTGTACCGATATAGAAGTAGTAGCTTAAAAGACATAAATCTGTTGTTTTCCTCTATCCGCCATCTTAGAAGAAATATTGGTAGAAGTACTGCACCTTCCTGCATTTATTTTGCTTTGTATTTTGCAAAATGGCATATGAAGGGTTTTGTGTAGCCAGATCTGATAATTTGCCCAATGTCGATTTGTACTTGTGCTTTTACAGTACATTGGAAGTCGTAGGGAGCAATATTCAGATGTTGAAATGTGTGGAGTGAAGGCGGACAGGTTTGTATTACATTTAATTGATAAAACAAGTTCGGTGTAGCGCTTTTATTTTCAGTTATTGTAATAGTACTATTATTTCGACTGAAACGCAGAAGATATGTAAAAGATAGATTGACGTCTCAAAACAGCTTTCCCATATTAAATGAATAAAACAACTCTAGTTTTAACTAATATCAAAGAATATTTATTTGTATTGTTTCCCATGCTGTCCTAGTATCTAGTAAGTAAAATATAGTTAGATAAGTATACAAAAGATAATGGATGATGCCGAGACTTCGTGGAATTCCACAATAAAATAACATGAACAACGCTAGATAGTATTTTTTATTTATATTAAACTTTTGCTAATTTCCACAAAATATATGAAGTAAAACACGACTGGTTTCGGTGAATAATCACCATCATCTGCCTTTACAGAATCAGGTCAAATATTGACAAATATACAAAATGAATGTGAATAAACTTAGTTTCCGTGTGTCTTGTCTATAGGAAATGTGGTGAAGTTTGTTGTTTTAAGTATCTATCTGCCTTAGTTATTACCTATTTTTGTGAAAAGAAAAACTGTAGAAGTGTTTGTCATAACTGCATGTCTCTTTTGTATATGTCATGAATTTCATCATTGCTTTTATGGCTTTTTTCTCTCTTTGAGGTCAATGAGGAAAGACTATGTTAGTAATGCTGTTGGATTTGTTAAACTGAAGCGAGATACAAATTTGTATTGTTAAAGGTAAGATTTGCCCTGAACACACAATAAGATAAAGAGGTTATGAAGTGAGTGTAGTTGTAGATGAAGAAGAAGATTTAGTCACATCTGTGGTGTGTCATGATTACCCTTATTTAACAAAACATAGTCCTTCAAAATACCATGTTGTTGTGGATATTATGTGAACAAATTTATTAAAATATTTAAATTACAGGACTAACTTAATATGTAACATTTGTAAAAGTATTTGCTTAAAAACTTGGTACTTAAATATATGCACTGCAAAAGTAATTAATTGCTTAATAAACCCATAGCCCAACGATTTCCGTAAGTTTGGTCTTACGTATTTAGAATAGGTATATTACATTATGGAGGTTTTGTTAAAATAAATATGCTAATCTTTGAAACATAAAAATATAATTCACTCTTTCAACATTCTCCAGAAATATATGCATCATGTCAATGTAATGCGGACATAAGTCATAAACTAAAATATGAAGCAATAAAATTACGTACATACATATAACTAGTACTTAGATTAAAATGATCTTCACAGACAAATGCAGTTGTACGTTCCAATATATCAGGTGCGTATCTCCTCATGGCTTTGAACCACAATATTCTCCGCTTCTTATTTCTTCCCAAGGAGCTCGGTAGCATGAAGAACAATTTTCTCGGGGTTTTAAACATTGTATTTAAGCAGTGAGGTACCAGACAATACTTATAACTCTTCTTAACTTCCATATTCTCCATTTTAGCTATGATATAAGGAAAAGCAGCAGGACGAAGTATCAAAACTGTGCTTTCAGTATGGTCATAAGCGTCGTAAGGCATGCGATGATGTCACGTACCCCTTACTACTCGCTCTCCAACCAGGATGCCGTTTTCACAGGATATTTAAAAGTTATTTTAAACATTTTTTTTGCATAATGAAGACAATTTAACAAAAAAATATTCACAGGGAGTAATTAAGTCAATTACAAAGAATTAAAAAAAATATAATTTAATATTTTGACAGTACCCCATTATTAGGGATTCTTTACAAAAAGTACAAAAATTGACCCCTAATTAGTCTTAAGAGAGTTTTGAGTAAGTCTATTATTGTATATTTCTTCATATTTCAGCTGGACAGTGCTACATCTCTCATCCAAGCTGCCAAGAACCTCATGAATGCTGTTGTTTTAACAGTAAAAGCTTCCTATGTTGCATCCACTAAGTATCCACGCCAGGGTACTGTCACTGTGAGTATTCTAAACATACTTTTCAGTTATTGCTTGGGCAAAAAGGCCCGTGTAATATGAAACTAGTATGTATACTCGGACAGAATGGAGCTGGTTAAAATTATTTTTTTACTTTATGTAAATTATTATTATATATTTATTTTGTACAAAAAATTTTAGACGTGGAACTGGTCTACATTTTATAGTAGCTACTGTTCCAAGAAGGAAATTATACTAAAGATATATGCAAGTAATTTTACCTATTTAAATCTTTTCCAATGGAAAAGCTGTATTACATGTAAAACAATCTTAAATTTTGTCCATACATTTGAACATTGACCTCCTAGCATTTTATAAATTACTGGAAACAAACTCCAAAAGTAATCTCTCATTTTTGCATTAGTATGGAAAATTTTAATCTTAATTCAGCACTTTTCAAGTCAAAATGAAATTCAGTTTCTGTTCGTTGGAGCAAATGTTATGCATTTTATTTTCAACTGTATTTTTCTCACACATATTAGCTCTTCAAAAATGATGTCAAATGTGATGAAACTGCGAAGTTTTTTATTGCTATCGCAGGCAAAAGCATATCATCGCAGTATCGTTAACATACTGACACCATCCTCTCAAGGACAGGTTTGTCATTGAAATCCTCATGGATCTTGGTCCATAGTGAATTTGTTGTGGATAAGCACAGAGACGATTTGCCTACCTGACTGCCGGTATCTGCCGAGAACTCACGCTCTCTCTCTCTTTCCTTCTTTCTCTCGTCCCATGTGCAGGAGGTATCCGGCTCTGGTTTTGAGAGGAGTGAACCTCCCCCGCGTTTCTGTTTCCCGGTCACTCCGACCCATGCCATTCTTTACACCGTCAACCTGGTACAATTACAATTCTCGGCATGGTGTGTCCAAATGACCACCTTACCCATTCTCCTCCATCGCTTAACCCAGACAGTTGTTCAGATTGCATTTCACAAATTTAGTGAAGCACTCTGGGTGGGAAGTTCTTGTAGGTCATTTTTTATAGGGAATTGAATGCTCAGAATTTGAAAAAGTATAATGCAACACTGACTTGAAATATATCATGAGATATTGAAGATTGACATAGTATGAATTTATATGTTCTGTTGTGGAACACATTGTTGATGTTTCATCATATCGCCAATCCTCAAAACCTTAGTTATTTAGCCCTAAACTTCTCTCGTGGATATGTCAGTTTTAATCCTATACTACACCAATTAGATATTAGACATCCATCTGCTTTTAATTGGACATTTATTTGTTTTTTGAAACTTGACGATCTTATTTTATTGATCTTAAAAAGGACATGTCTTTTGTAGTGCAGCAGTGGTTGTGTTGGCTACTGGAAAACTCACAATTCAGTTATTTAAAATCTCAAAGTTAAACCTTTCATGACATCTGAATCATTAATTTGTTTCTTATAACATTTTATACTATATTGCTTGATCAATTAAAAAGCTTTAACAGCCATAAAAAGTTTTGATAATTATATGTAATTTAAATTACAAAAGATCCAACATTATCTGTGGTTCAGCAGGATTAGATTCTTTTTAGTCAAGTAATGAGGAATCATAACTGATCACAGCTGCTTGGTAGTTGAAATGCATATCTTGTGTTTGCAATACCTTTTATTGCTATTTAAGTACCTAATTTTTCTATAGGATTCCAGTAATCAGGTAAACTCAGTAATTCTCCTTTTCAATTATGCTTCCATTGATATGCAGTGGGACATTTCCTGTATAGATCATCTTTTTACACCAGAACTTTTGTTGTGCTGAATTTTACAATATTCCATTCAAAAAGTATTCTGTAATGTGGTTTTCTTTAGGATTTTAGCAAGTTGTTGTTGGGTTAAATTTTTGTTTGTATAAGTCATGTGTAATGACAGCCTTTATTCAAGAATAGTTAAGGAAATACTTAAAAAAACAGCTATAGTTAATGGAGGAATAACTCATCCTGGACTTAAGAAAATTTGTCAGATTTGTATTGTATTTGTATTGTCATCTTTGAAAAAAGAATATCTATAATTATTTGAATGGTAGAATTAGTATCTTTGTAATGTTTATACTTCATCATTAGTACAGAATAGTGCAAAGAAATTGCACGGAGCATGGTATTTTTCACTATTTACACCGCAGGTGGAATATACGTCCAGTATATGGGATCCATATAAGAAGGGCCATATAGTTAAGTTAGAAAGAGTACAGCGGAGTGCAGCCAGATTCATTAAAGAAAGTACAAACATATGGAAAGCATCACATCATTATTGAAGGACTTAAAATGGAGATCTCTCTAAGACTGTAGAAAGTGCTTAAGGTTAAGGCTCCTAGAGAAATACAGATCAGAATGTCTAGCAGAGGATGTAGTGGGAATAATTGAGGCTCCAATGTACATACTGAATCTGCCCGTATAGAAGCTGATCCCCCAAAAATTTCCACCATTTTTGATAAAAAAGTAAATTTCATAGATTTTATGCTTAAGTGTGCCGGATATGCATGCACAGCCTAGAATACATTATTTGAGATCGGAGAAAAGTGAGCAATGGTTTAGTTGTTGACATTTGAAATATTACGCCAATTAATAATTTCATGTTGTTGAATAATGTTCCATATTCAGTTACAATAATTTCATTCATCATCATTTTCACAAAAGGTAAAATAAAGCAATAGCTACTTCGCAAAGATAATTTTTAATCCAAGTCTATTTTCAATGAAATTAGCATTTAGATTGCTTTAAGAAATTGTATTTTTATAATTATACATGTTCCATGTAAAGTTTTACCGTAATTCAAACAGTTGAGCATCAAAAGCTGTCATTGCATTTTGCATAATCGTCTGCATAGTCATTGTACGTAATTTTAATAGATTCCATGAATGAGGTTTTAACATGCATACAAATACTACAATGGCTATAGCAATAACTACAATAGCCAAGTAAAACTAATAGGAACTTCTTTTAATATATTATGAAAAATAATACAAATTGCTAACTATTCTTAATGATACATATGTATAGCCGTGAGAAACGAAAGAAAATATCCAATAGCATTTAGAAACAAAAGAACAGGTAACAACAGCAACAAAACACGGCTACTGCTAAATTCAATATTCTAACTTTATTATTTATTCATTGATATCATAGGTCAAATATTTACTTTACGAAAAATATTGTTCTATCATTTGAATGTTGTGGCAATGAGAGACATGCTACCATCTATGGGTGGCTACGAGACTTAAACCCTAACCCCAAATTTTTTCTCAAACTCGCATTTAAGCCAAGAGGTGATTTTTTTCACAATAGATTTTGACAAAAACATTGGCTTATATTCGGGCAGGTACGGTAGTTAGAAACGATCATGGCGATAAGATACATGAGATTGATTGTAGGATGGAGCATTACAGAGGCTCATTCTTTCCAAGAACAATATGAGACCATAACAGGAAAGACATCTGTGAGTAATAACTATTAGGTAGGCCTCGGTGCATTGCATCCCTAGCCACCCACCAGATTGGTGAATTCCAGGGTAACATGTAGACGTAGAATTGTACATTATTATTCCTCTAATTTTCATGTATGTTGATTTGATGATTACTTATTATTATTGGTCTTTGTTTTTAGTCAGGGTAACTATTCAGTTCTGGCATTAGACTTGCGTTAAATATCTATTATACTTAGCTCATTTGATATTTTATTTAACTGATTTGTACCAGCATTATACACATTTTAAGCTGATATACTATTACCTTTTTTCCACTTTGGGACAGATGTGTCAATGTATGATCTTCAGTCATAGTTCTTGTTTATTTTGTTTTTTGTCTAGTCATTATGATAGGGTTATCTTAAATGATGCTGAACAACTGTCCATTAGCCTATATGCACTTACCCAATTCTAGTCTTTCTCCTTCAGAACCACAATGTGGTTTTGGAGGAGGATGACTGGGTTTGGAGGGCGTGGGTGGAGGAGGGTGGGAGAGGACTCACCCCTCCTGGTGTGAGAGTTGCACGTGCGTTTAACTGCATTCACAGTTCTGCATCTCGACGGGGAAAATTTCAAGGTGTTAGCATGCAGCAGTGTCCATTATCACTCATTTTACCCCAATAACAACTTGCTTGATGGCTTTTATGGTTTAATATTACTCTTCTAATCGAGTAATAAATTCTTCACCTACAACAGAATGAAAGAGACTATAATATATGCATGTGTGAAGGGGTTGCTGTTCTGTATTTTTTCTAAGACTCCTTTGTTCTAGAGTACTTGCTGCCATTTTTATCTTTGAAAAATGATGGCATCATTATCACTGCAAACTTAAGCATTTTTCATATTTTTAATGGGGGTAAATCTAGTTTATCATCAGTATACTGACAATACAATTTGCCTTATTAAAGATGTATAATATTAAGTCCACGTGTTTTTAGTATTCTTAATATACTGCCATAAATTTGTTCTAAATATGGTTTAATTTGAAAATGGTTCTTTAAAAAGAAATAAAATTTAATAATCTAAAAATAATACATTTTAATTCAGACAAATGACTATCTAATTTTTATTTTATAAAATGTAATCTACATCAAATTAGGATAATTTATAAATATTTTGTTGATAGATAAATCGCTAATTAAAAATACCATGCAGTGATAAATGCAGGCATTTTCTGAGAAGGCAGCCAGAGCAGTAGTTTGAGAATTTCCAAGTATTGTAGAGAATTATATTTTCCTGTAATTATAAAAAACATTTCAAGTCTTTCATTTTATTGTGGTTGTGATAAAAAAGTCTCCATTCACTGAATTTGCAGCAAATTTTGTTTTGCCAAGATTTTAAACCTCTCTTAGATCACTATTATTAACATTTGTAGGTGATTTTCTATAACATTAGACTAAATTACAACAGTTTGGCTTGTTTTTATTTTCTCACTTGAAAATAATTGGAGAGATTAATTTTTGGCTTTGTTGAAACCATTTGGTTTGTTGCATTTTGTTGGACTAACTACTACCTTTTTTATTTTTTGAAGAATTTCTTTGGTTTTATTGAGAGTTGATGTATTTTGTTTTGCATTTTCATCAGTGTGGTTTGATTTTTGTTTTGAATTTATTATGGTGAAAATGCCACTCTGTACAAGGGCATGTCATTTTTATTGCTGTGGAACTGTGAATGCACACGTTAGCGTGGCCATGGGGGTCCTCATGGGCATCAAACTGATACTTCTGCTCCTGTGATCTTTGCAGTAAATCCTCACACTTATGAATCAGGTTGTCATTGTAGGATCTGGAGAGTAACTTTATATGTTGTTCATTCCACAGTTCATGCGTGGGATGGAAATATAATCTGATTGGATTGGGTTGTAAAGCGCTCGTGTGAGAGGCCCTACGGACTCCATAGCCACTATAGAGTAGCATTGAGGATTGCCTTTTCTGCTGTGGTCCTCCTAAAAAAGAATAATCTTTCTCACTGTGTGAATGTTAACCCACTAAATAGTGGTGCACTTGTGGGGATTTTTATCCTGTCTGCAATGCTGAGAGCTGCACTAATCTGACAGTCTTAATGTTCATGCCTGTTGAACATATAGATGATTGGTAAATTTAGCAGTGTTAGATAGAGAATCCTGACTTCATCTCTCATTGACATTGAACTCATTGCTTTGTTGTCAAATCACTTGCTGAAGTTCAAATAAAGAATTTTCATCATTATGAACCTAGGTGATTAAAAAAATCCCTTCAAATTTTAAGATTAGTGTTAAAAAGTTTTCAAGACAACTTTTCTGAATATTTAGCTGTATGGAATTTATTTCCGATGCAGGACACTTGTTTTTATAGCCAATATTTTGAGTTAACATGCTTAATTTTTCAGGGAGAAATTAAATTACGAGTGATCGAGAGCATTTTATTTTAGCCCATTCATCAGTGGGTTTTGTGGTGTACAACATAGAGTAGGCTAGGAAAGATGGACCAAGTATGTTTAAAATAAATGATTTTTATTTAAATTTACCTTCGAGTAGGTCTACGAACATATTTGTGATGAGAAAAAAGTTTAATTACAAGTAATAAAAAATGTATATTTGCAGGTGTAAATACAGGTGTAATACAGTCTTCAAATTGCAACATATTATTTTGGGCTTGCTCTTGATAATGAATACACAATAAAAGTTGAACTTGGTGGAATTTTATGAAAAAATTTTGTCTCATCTCTCATTTGTAAAAATTTTTTTATAAACATTTTTGTAGACAAGCCATTGTCATTCTATTTTTGAAAGAAGTCAGGAGGGCTATATTAGTATGATTTATAATTGTAAACTATTACTCATGAAGCCATAGCATCCACTTATTTTGCTATGTAATTTCAAAATTCGTATAAGCACTTGGATATATACCGTATTAACCTGAAAGGAAGACAAGATTTTTTTTTCCAAAAGTTTCTGCAAAATATAAGGGATCGTCTTAAAATTGAGTACAAAGTTAAACACCACACAGAAAACCTTGATGCCGATTCTGTGTCCACAAAAACACATTTATTTATACATACACCATACATTACATTTAATTTATTAATACAGTACATTTATTCATATTCTTGAAGCTCACAATATGCAAATGAGTGACTCCACCTCATAGGACTTAGTGGAAGGGGAGTGTTGACAAACCTATGTCAGGATTTGTGATTGGCTGGGTAGGAAATTTGATACATATGGCATTGAATATGGCTGCACTAAGATTGCCGGCGTTTTTGCATATCTTCTTACAAGCTATGAAAATCTTAATTTCAAATAATTGCGTACATCGAGGCTTTAAAAGAAAATGAGATGAATTATCATGAATTAGTTGTCAATATGGCAAAAAGCATCATAATGCTAGAGGTAAATAAACTACTATTCAATTTTAAGGTTTTCATTTTTTTCTTGTTTACCACTCATGACCATTTTTGTCAGATTTTAAAATTTGTTGTATTATCTATCGAAAAATACAATATATAATACAAATCAAAAATACATTGTACCCATTTTCATTTTATTCGAATGGGTGAATGAATCAATCCCAGAATTTAATACAGGTGTTTATATTATATATGTACATGCAAGAATTTTGTAGGAAATCACAAGATAGACCTACGTATCAAATTTGAAGATCATAGCTATTAAAGTACTTGGGATATTATGGTTTAAGTGTTAAAAACAGACAGAAAGATGTGAAGAGAAGGTCAAGTTGTCTAATTATAATCTGAATTTTCGGCAATGTTATTTTTTGGTGGAATTTTATGGAGGTTATCTTTTTTGTGTACTCATTAACATGATCAAGTATACAAGACATTTTGATAGTATATTAAACTTACGATAAAAAGCTAAATATGTAGATTTAATTTCTGCCCCATTAATTTTGGAGTTTGCCACACTTTGAATTAAAGAAATGAAAAGGGAATTATTATTTGTGGTTTATTAACAAATCAATGAAAATTTTTATTGTATTTGTATTGGAGGATTTATTATCTGTTCCTTAGTTTTCTTATTTGCAAATAACCATTTACATACTGCTAAACTAATGATTTGTTGAAAGATTTTTTTGTTGATATTAGGAATATATTGTGTGACATTTGGCAAAAATTTTGCATTGCTTATTTTATGGAGTGCTTTTATTTTTGTTAAATAGGAATAGTTGGTTTGTATACTCGTCATGTTTTTTATTTAAATGAAATCAGTATGATTTTCTGTAGCCATTACCGTTAGAATTTATTTTGGTGCTAAAGCATTGTGATCACAAATGAAGTATTATTATGTGTTAAAGAACATCTTTTAGTTGAAAGTTAATTGATTTAATTGAAACTGTTGGATCTTGAGAAAGCTATGAAAGGTTTTTATTGTTTCTTGGTAGTTGCAATGAAAATGTTTTGGCTATTTATTATTTTTCATTTAAACACAAAATGTTTTTATATTTCTGTTATATGCTCACTACCTTATTATTTTTTATAATATAAATAGGAAAAATAAAGATTCGAGTAGATGAAAAGTTGAAATCAACGAAACCATATCCTTCATGAGAAGGTGAATTAATGTTCATCATAATAATTGCTGAATATACTTGGTTATTTGTGTAAAATTATCAGACTTGTGTTTATGAGAAGCTTTGTGCCAAGTTACTTGAGCCTTTGTCATACCTACTGGCTTTGCTTTTAATATTTTTGTATTTTCCAGCTTTTGTTGCATTTTACTTTTACACAAGAAGTTCTAGTCTTTGTATACAAGTCAATTATTATTGTTATTTACTGGTAAATGAATGATTTAAAAATAAATTTGGTCAAAAAGTACAAATACTTTTTTGACGATTAAATTCATTTATAATCACCATACACATATGCATTCTGTACCATTTCCCATTTAATTTTGTTCTTATCATATCTATGAATTGTATGATGTGGATTGCATTGTAAATCCATTACAATCCCAGGGACACTAAGAATTGAACAAAATTGATTGGCGAACTCATTTAAGCCAATAGCTCTCTGCCTTGCAGCAGACTCTGTATTTAGCCTTTTTGCCATGATGCACTATTTTCCTATTATTAACTTTTTAGTAGTTACATTTTTAAGTAATTAAATTTTTACTGTGAAATCTAATCAGATTTTGAATCCACTGACTTTAGGGGTACTTTTATGGCAGAGTCGAATTAGGTATTTCAAATTGCACCATGAAAATAGTAGAAAGAAAAGTTAAACTTGTTTTAAAATAGCAAATATGCATGTGCTGATAATAGAATTAAAACTTTTTCTGTTGGAAGGTTTTGTTTAGCTGTTTTCATATAAGATTTTATGAGAACCAAGAGTTAAATTCAACAGTAAATATTTTTACCTTTGGTGTAGTAATCATTTTAAATATTTAAAGAAGTATTCTGTGAATTCTAGATGGTATAAAAAGCAGCAAATTTTCTTTAGCTAGTTTGAAAAATTATCTGGTTTTGCAATAACAATGAATTTTTTATTATCTGAAACTTAAAATTTGTCCATAAATTGGTCTAGGAATTTGGTGTCAAAGATTGAAAAAGATTTTAATTAACCACAACTTTAAAGATTTTTGTGCCCATTGTAACATACAACACTACTGAAAACTACTTTTCTATTCATAGCTAAAATTTTCAGTTTGTGCCATCTCTTAAAATTGAAAGGAATTCTGGTATCCTAGTATACAAAAATACTTTCTCATTCATTAAGCAAGTACTACAAAGCTACATTTTCTTTCGAGCTTCAGAAAATTGAAGGCACTCATATCACTGTGATAAGGCTAATTTAGGAACTTGACTTTGCTTGTTTCCACTGTTCTCTCTCTCATTATGTTGTAAGAGTAGCAGTTGGAACTTAAATTATTTGTAAGCGTTTAGTTCTGTATTTATTACTTTGAACATATCTTATTTTGATAATTTTTCATTTCCATGTACAATAACATTTTAAACATCTGTGATTGATGATATGAAGGTAGGTAATTTAAATCCAGACCAAGCGATAAAGCTGGGTATGTATTATGTGGTGTCAAATTACATGTTTTATGATATTTTTGTCTTAATTATTCTTTAACAGCTATCATTATGACAATTTTCTCAGCATTGCATGTCCATAATGATATCCATCCCAAATCCTATCAATATTAGATATGCTAGAGTTTTTATGAAAATCGTACTTATAGCTGGTACTGCTTGTGACCCTTTGTAATTAGATGAGTTGTGTTCCAGTTGTATGATTTCCATACTATCTGAATTTTCATACAATTATGGCAGTAGAGGGTTGAGATGAGGTTCACATTTATTATCTCTTTACCCACCTGTCATTCCTTTTTCCTTTGTTTTAGTCTCCTATTGTGGTGTGGAAGATGAAGGCTCCTGAAAAGAAACCTCTCGTGAGGCCAGAGAAACCAGAGGAAGTCCGTGCCAAGGTCCGCAAAGGTTCCCAGAAGAAGGTGCAGAATCCAATCAAGGCTCTCAGCGAATTCCAGAGTCCAGCTGAATCCGTGTAAACCAAAGGATGTCATTGTGGGATCAACTGGTCTATTACACCAAAGGGGGAACGTCTCCCCAAAAATCCCAAAAAGCAGACCATATCTCCCAATGTTAAAATATTTCCTCTCCTACGCAGACCTTTTATGCTTTAATAATTGATTTTGATGAAAGAATTATTAGGGATATGTGACTGAATGGGATATTTATAATGATTAGAATATGTTCTAAAAATTTAAAAAATGCTGGGCTTGTGGCAGATTACGAGTGTCTTTGTGCAAGTTTCCCAGAATGTATGTCGATTATCAGTATTGTTCTTAATTTGTATTTTTCATCTGCTTGTATCCTGTGGTGGCTGGCTGCTACATTTTTCTTAAATATTTTAAGAAAAATTGTGTATGTATCCTGCGATTTTTATATGAAATGGCAGCAATCTTACTGTTTACTCTTATGAGTAAATAGATAATTTAAATTGCTTGTATAATGTCATTTTAAGATGCCTTTTATACCCACCTTTTAAAATATGCAGCTTACGTTTATCAAATTTATATACTTACAGGGGATGGTATTTAATTGCAATAGTGTTGCACGTAAATGCATTGGATACCAATAGCAATAAATTCTTTTCTCTGCAAATTTATTTTTCATAATCTTAAATTTGAGGTAATGTGATCAGTATTGTATCTTCCAGTATTTCACATTTGTGTGTCGTCAATGATATTTTTTAAGGGATGCATTTAATAAATGGGGAAGCTGTGTGTTTGATGGTAAGAAGAGTTTATGAATTTTAATCTTCTTAGAAAACATACAACTTTTTCTTCTTTGCCCATTTCTAAATGGTTTTTTGTAAACCATTACAATATAGAGAAGTAATTGTTATTGCTTCTTCTACCTATGATGTTCATTTCTGTAATTTTTTAGCCATTAAAAAGAAAGGTTTGGCATCAAACCATGTGATTTTTAAGCGTAAATAATAATGTCTTATGCAAAAACAGGAATCTTGCATATGGGTGTCAAAGAATTAAAACCTCAAATTTAAATGTGGTATTTGTGCTACACTACTATTACTGAGGTTATGTTTATAAACTAAAATATAAAATTATTTTTTCCTACACATTATTAAACTATGATTCAATGGAATAGGTAATACATTTAATTAGAAGAAGATTATATTCTTAGTTATGCATGATCTATTATTTTAGTTTTGTTATCAGTTTTTATTCTTGGATAAAACTGAGTTATGTCCTTGGTAGTCAATATTATAGCAGCTCATGATATTTTTTAAAAATGGTGTTTAACCCTTTATACCCTGATTTATTATATATTTATGATTCTTTTGTTATGCTCAGGATGATGGTTTCTGACAGAAATAAAAATAGTTTTATCTATAAAGTTGGTATTTTAAAGTAAAATTTATTATAAAATAATACTGTGATAAATATTCTAGTACTAAACCTTAGATAATTTCAATCAATCAATGTACAGCGGAACTTTCTTAAGTCAAACTTTGAGGGAAACAAAAAAATATTCGAGTTAAAGAAATTTTGACTTATGGAAATGCATTTCTCTTGTTTCTACTTTGTCAGATAAAATTAATTCACTTCAAGTTATGGAAAATTTGAGTTATAGACATTTGAGTTATGGAAGTTCCACTGTATATCTGCTCAACAACCAAGGTTTCAAAAATAAATATGAACACATCTTTTCTGACACAAATAGAAACCAAGCGGCGTGCACGAGTATAAAGAATATTATTTCTGAGTAGATACTCAAAATCTTGTAAGGATAGAACTAATAGCATTTAGTATGGCTATTTATTGGTTGGAAAAAATGAATAACATCTTGTATAGAATCTTTTAGGGTTTTGGTACTTAACCACTCATCTGGGTATTTAATTTTTCGAAAACAGAGGCGAGCATTTAAATTGCAATTGAGGTGAATCAAATCGCAAATCAATTAAAAAATACGTTAATTATTCAGTATTTAAGTTGTTTATTCTTAAAATTTGTGTCACTATTTTTACCACAAGACATGAATTGAAATGTTAATATATATTTATCATTACAATAAAAATTTAATTTGTTAATAATATTTAATGAACACAAATTCCTAAAATATGGTATAACGACATTTAAAATATACACAATTACTAAGTGATTAAAAAAATAATATTATAAATAACATAAATGTTAATTTTAAAATTAGGGTAACGGAAATGCAACCCGCAAGGCAAAGTAAGGGTGTAGATACGAGAAGCATATCTTTTCCAAATAATGAAGTGAAGCCCATTTACTGCTGAGACGGTAAACTAAAGCTGCATGACGGAATATTGTGGCATACCCATATGAGTGGTTAAAAGTACCATCAGGGTATAAAGGGTTAAATGAGCTGATTTCAATGTACGATAAATTTATTTAGCTAAAAACTTTAATTGGCATGGCTTTCAATCAAATCGTCTTGTTTACATGGTTTTAACCAAAATAATTCAAATGTATTTGAAAATATGCACTGCTGATTTAAATTTTATGAGCTTTAATTTTCTCCCTTTTTGTCACATTTAATTTAAATATCTTATTATCTGTAAAATTTATTATCAATTAAAGCTATTTCATTTAATTCTGATAATTTTTGACTTAAATTAAACCAAAACTTGAACCTCTGTTTCTTTCTATATAGGCATAGAGGCAATCCTTGTCATTCATAAGGGCTTTGTTCTTGGAGAACCCCATGAACAAAGTAATGCATAAAATGAGATTTGGCTCTCAAGTCTCTAAGAATGGACTATAGTGGGAATGTTTTCCATAGATGGAGAAAGAGAGAAACAGAAAAAAGCAATTCTACAAAAACATAAGAGCTGAGGCAAAGTTGTTGCAATTGGCCAATAGACACTGAAGAAGAGATTTTTCACCTGCTCCCACTATTATTTCTGAGGCAGGAGGAGAGATTTTTCCTTAAAGGATTAAGATTAACAAGATTCTCTTGTATTTATTTGGTGAGGCTACGTGCTAGGGTTGGGATATTTCCGAAGTCCCTTTTTATTGCACTTCCATTATCAAGTGTGGGGATCCCTTAACTTTTCCTTCTACTGCCCTCCCTGGAGATGAATTTGTATCTTTCTTACCTTTACTGCAGATGTTTATGATCTTCATGGAGTTATTAGCAAAATATTTTCTTGGCATATTTCTATCCAAATACTGCCTCACTATCATGACCCATAGGTATTAACATAAAGAATATTTTCATCAGCCTCCATTGCACTATGCTGCTCAGACATCCTCTTTAGTATTGATAGGCTTATAAAGGTCTCCTCTGTGATCTTTTAATTAGAAAGAGCAAGAAATGATGCTCAGCGGTCAATATTGGGGCCAGATGAATGGTATTTTCAATAATTATGTCCAATCCGTAAGCATGTCCATTTAAATTAAAATTGAATGCTGGTAATCTTAATTTCAATTATTACATAACTTTTAGTTTTCATCAGGAACAGTGTTACTTAACTGAATCTCATTTTTTTCTATACTGCCTGACATTTTATAGGTTCAATTTATGTAGAATATTTTATCTTATGTTTGTTTCCAATAATTACAATAAGCTGCAAAGATGAATTATGATAACACAAGATGTTTGCCTTGATAACCTATGCTAGAATTCCTAGGATTCCTGTCCAATAGGTTGCAATAATTTATCTTGAATATTTTATCTTTCGTTTGTTTCCAATTATTAAAATAATTGCAGTAAGCCAGTGTTTTTCAACCTTTGTTGAGTGATGGAACACTTTAGAATGGAGAAAAAATTGGCAGAACACCTATATACATATATATATATTTACCATGGCTGTGAGAATGTCCATGCATACTGCAGCAGGTTAGAAGTTGTAACCTGCTACTTTCTGTTTCCCCGATATGTGGATTTACGGTGTGAGAGCATAATTAAAACTTTTTATTTTTAAATTCATTAGGAAATGGAAAAATTATTTTCGGTAGAATGTTTCATGGAACACTTAGGCAATGCCAGCAGAACACTAGTGTTCTGCGGAGCTCCGGTTGAAAAACACTGCGGTAAGCTGTAGAGATGAATTATGATAACATAAGATGTTTACCTTAGTATCCTAGGGTTCCTGACATAAAGGCAGTCCATTAAGAATTTCATTGATAGTCATTTACCTTTATATTCATTATAGATAAAATATTTGATACTTTTCGGAATATTTCTTTAGAACACATACCATATTTTCCTTTTATTAATTAGTGCAGCACAGTATTATGAACTGAAAGAATTTTACCTAATGATACAGTGCCAATGGTGAAACTGAACCCCATAGTCTCTAAAAAACATTTGTTATACTTATCAAGTACATACATGAATATTGAACACTCACAGTGAGAGGGGTTGCTTTATTTATTAATATTTACTATTAAAAATTTATGATGTGTAAGAAATCCCATGCGCATACTTTGTACAAGCCCCCAGCCTTGATGAAAATGGAAGAAATTTGGAGACAGAAGATACCCAAAAACTTCACTGAATGCCCATGTCATTTGAAGGATATCTTATTGATCCTTTTTCACCTTTTCAACTTTCTTCATCATCTATAATCCACAGAATATATTGGAAGCGAAAGAAATAGGTTGTGGATTTATAATAGAATATGGTTCTACTAAATTTATTTTTAGCAGGAACAAGTTCCACAAAATTATGTCAGCTATTGAATATTAGATTTATTCTAAAACAATGTAGCACTTTCGAAAAGCTAAGTAGTTTTTTTGGTAAGATAGACAATTTATTTGGTTTTAAATTGTTTTGCAGCATCTGTATTTTGCATCTATAATTGTGAAACATCTATTTTCTAATTGTTTTATCAATACATTTGAGCCTTCCCATGAGTAATTCTTCCTCTTTCCTAGATATATACAGCAATCTACTTTCAACTCCAACATTAATTTCAAAACAACTAATTTCTTTCATTGTCCTAACTTCTGCAATTTTCAGATATTCTTTTATAGGTCCAATTATTGATTTATATGCTTTCTCTTACATAAGTCTCATTTTCTCAACTTAATTTAAATATAAATAAATCTTATGCTTTTATTTCAGTTTCCTCAATATTCTTATTTTAGCCTTGTTGTTCAGTTAAGTGAATCATTCAGAAGTTTCAATAAAATTTAGTAAATAATTCTCTTTAAATCTTGTAGAAATTATGATTCCTAGATTTTATTTGTTAATATGCTTTTTCTTTTAACAATATTCTTTTTTTTGGCTCAGTAGTTGATTACTTTATCAGTGTCATCCTTCTCTGCTTGCATGAAAAAATAATTCAGTCATTGCAAAATATCCAAATGACTGTGAAGAAACATGGGCAACTTTCATACAAAATACCGTACTTACCCAAATCCAAGACGATGCTTTTTCCAAATTTCAGCTTGCAAAAATCAGGGGTTGTCTTAAATTCAAGTACGAAGTTTTATACCGTCAATAAATTGTGGTCAATCGATCACACGTCAATTCGTGGCGCATTAATTTGTCACACTAGAATACATCACACGACAAATACCATACGTCAATACATCGATGGGCAAATTCGTTGCGCGAAAATTTCGTTGCGAGACAAATTGGAAGGTGAGACACCATGACTGGTGTATGGCAGGGGGATACACTGTTGGTTGGGTGACACCCCTTGCCATACACCATCCAATGTCTCGCGTAATGCTGGTATTATCGAAATATTTAAAAAAATTATTTTGTGGAAAAGTCTCCCCCTGCCGTTGACCAGTCATGGTGTATCGCGACGAATTTTCTCGATAGATGAATTGACTCGTGATCAGTTTGTCGTGCGATGTATTGACGGGCGTCGAACTGACCCTGACGAATTTACGTGTGTTGAACTGACTGCAACAAGTTGCATAGAACTGTAGGAAGTATGATTATGCATTTAATCGATGTTTTTAAACAAATGAAACGTAATAAAATAATTGTTATCTATTGAAATTTTTCATCGCAAACTTACAATCAGGAATTCAATTAATAAAGTCAATTTTAAAAGTTCTTTTTTTTAAACAAATTTTAAACAAACCATTTAAATTAATGAACAAACTAGTATACCAAAACAATACGTATGTTCGAAATGTACACCAAGTACATGCAGTGAGAAATTAAATCATAAAATCTTTTTTCTGTTTTGACAGTCTGCCAAAAGGGGTCATCTTAGAATCGAGGTCGTCTTGGATTCGGGTAAATATAAATGTTGAAACCTCGCTAATATTTTTACTCTCAAATAAAAATTAGATTCAGCAGCCAATGTTAACCTCTCAACTTCTCTTCACCAAAAACAACAACGACAATTTTTAGTTGGTCTACAGGGATGCTTGAATAAGCACATAAATATTTTAAAACTGAAGCTTGCATAATTATGGCTTGCTTTGATATCTCTTGAACATCCAGAATAAATGTGAATTGCATATAATTGAGTCCATTTTTAGGGTAGGTAATGATCAATGATTAAGAATGACACCAGAAGATAAATACATGGTTTAACTTTTTATTTAAACCATAATTTTTGTTATAACCCACATTTTATATCATCCCAATTATTTCCCGTTATGTCATACTAATTTGGAAACAAGCTTGAGTGTGGTGATAAAAAGCTTTTCCTTTTATG
Organism: Tanypteryx hageni; assembly: GCA_028673005.1. Taxonomy (NCBI): domain Eukaryota; kingdom Metazoa; phylum Arthropoda; class Insecta; order Odonata; family Petaluridae; genus Tanypteryx; species Tanypteryx hageni. The sequence goes on along the minus strand of CM054117.1, from coordinate 38,933,506 downwards.
CTGGTAAGGCACTAAATAGTGATAGCTATAGCAGAAATATTACAGCCTCCTTTTTGTAATACCCTCCTTTCTAGGGTTGTGAGCAAACTTGAACTAACAGCCGAGTACTTTCAGGTCCTCTAGTGCCAGGGAGCACTTGCTGATGGTTAAGTCATTTAAATGCCATTAGAGACATTTGCTTCACCTCATTATGAATACATTTGGCATGAAATAGAGGCAGAACTCTTTAAGGTATAAATGCATACTACATCCTGTTTGGCTTCAAAACTGTAGGTATTTTTTTCACATTAGATTCGGTGAGCTCCAAAGATGTAAGACCTTTACAGTCCCTTGTTGAAGTAAACATAGCTGGGAGTGGATACTCCCAAAGCTTTGCATTTTTCTTCTATCTTATTCCATTGATCTGGCTCAAAGTGTGCAAGCGTTGTAGATGATAGAGAACAACGTTGGGGGAAGAGAGCGCATGCAGCTGGTGTCATTACAAGGAGGAAACACCCAGCACCCAACACTTGTAGCGGAGCATGCAAAGGTTTCATTCTTTGCATCCATGGCAAGGCCTGAGCAGTTGTAATGCAGAAGAGAGGGAAAAAACATGATTCCAATGAAATATTTCTAAAATGTAATTAAGTTAAGGAATGACATATTAACCATTTCAATAAATAGGGAATTTGACTTCAGCTAAACTATCAGTTTGGAGCCAATACAAAAATCAACTTTCAATAAAAATTATTTTTAAGGTATAATTTTTGCGAACCTGCAAACACTATATTTGATTAATTTCACCAATTCAACCAAATATTACTGTAAAGCTGTCCACCAGAATATTCTCCCTAAAACATTTTGGCCTAAACAGATACCCACTATGATAATGCTGTATAGGACTGCTGCATTCAAAACAATATGTGCGGATTGCTGCTGCGCACAGAGGGAAAGTTTCCCTCTGTCACCTTGCCTACCCCCAACCCACCATTAACCCACCCTTCTCGTAGCTATGTTGTCAGCTCTCACTGTTTACAGTTGACTGTCTTGACTATGCCTCACCTTGCTAGAGTAGGGATAGAAATTAGAAGGGCAGCATCCCTACCCCCAGTCGACTTCCACGGTGCTCCGATTTTTGATTGCCTCTATGACCATTTCTGAGAGTAGAACAATATGAATATGTATCATGTGGTTTCAAAGGTAAATTTTTCTACCGCTCTGGTATTTTCAGCTTTCCCTTTCTTCTTTCACACATAGATGCTAAAATGTCTGAAATGCAAGGGCGACATGCATCTTCCATTCAGCATGTATGACAAATCAGAAAGAAACTTTTGGTGGTGAGTATCCCGACATGTGTTGATTGGTTTTAGGCAGCCTTCCTTTAAAAACGTTTAGAAGTTAAAGCATGATAATATTGCCTATACCCTGTTTCATATATCTTTGTGGCTGAGAGAGAGCTTTCCAGTATGCGATCTTACGGGAACCAATAGGAATAAAGTAGGCGGAGCCTCCCCCATCGAGAGCTCATTCTCTCTCTGGCCTCTGTTGTGCATACATCAAGTCTCTGAGTGCTGTGTTGCCACATGCTAATGCCTTCATTGTCCAAACAGTGAAGCCCTCCCCCATCCCAGTAGCTCACAGCTGGCATTTTTCTCTTTCTTCTGAGCTCTCCGCAATGTCCAGTTTAGTAGATATGGCAGCGCCGAGTTTGAGTTCTTCAGTGAGATGACGACTCCTCTCTAGGAGGTGGGGAAATGTCTCTCCTCCTCCAAGCAGCAGATACACACAAGCCATCCCGAGTACTTACAAAATGTCAGTCGCAAAGATAAATGAAATCGAATATAGCAGCATCTCAGCCACCAGTCTGTTTCTCAGCGCTATATTGCACTTTTGTTTAAATACCTGTATCATAAGAACTACAAATGTTATTGAATTGGAGTCTTTTCCAAAAATAAATTTCCACATTTTTGCATATTTTGTTTGCTCAATGTATCCCTCTTAAATCAATTAGGAAAAAACTTTACTGCAGACAGACTTTATCATGTTCCAAGAAAAATTTTTGGAAAAGAACAATGTAATTAAATTTTATAAAGGCATTTAATTAATACTATACATTTATCATTTATATAAACATCATAAACAGTCTTTCAAGAGGCATGACAAAAAATTGCCCTTATTGGATAAGTAGAAGCCGAGATATGAAATTGTATGTTAAGGTATGTAAGGTTTAATAAAATAGGTACTTACCAAGTCCACATTTTTAGTTTCTCTCTATTTTAATAATGTCACTGAATTTTTAGAAAATAATAATACACATAATCAGATTCAGCATAAAATTTACTATGATTGTGCATCTTAATTTCACTTAAACGACAAAATCACCATAATCAGGATAAATATGGCAACTGAGGGGAGGAAGCCAAGTAGGGTGGGGGACCTTAACAGTCTCACTAAAGCTTAGGCCACACCCACAGTACACAGAGAATGATGTTTTGAACATGGCACACCTACAGTATAATAATTTGTCAATATTTACATCCCTAACCATTATAAGTTAATCCACCTCATCAATTAGGTAATACTTAAATATACATCCAGTACATAAATTTTCTAAAAGGACTATTATTTAACAGGGAACTATTGAGCTCATCTTATAGCTGAAAAAATCAAGAACAAGCATTTAAAAAAATACTTGTCTCAGGTACAGTTATAACTTTGTTGTGGCTATTAGAGATACCTGAGACAAGTAATTTTTGAAATGCTTGTTCTAGAACTATCCTAGTTGTATAGTTATGCCCCTTTGTTAGTGTTTCATATTTCATCTGCTACTGACTAAATGCAACTTATACATGAAAATAGACAACATTTTTTAATGACTCACTTCTATTTTTTCCATGATAATTGGCAGAATTGTCATTCCAGGGGCAGCCATTACAATCCGAGAAGTTACAACTTGAGTGATTCCTTTGGCTGCAGCAAACTGAAAATTCATGACAAAAATTAATAAAATTGGTATAAGAAAAAAATTTCTTGCTGGATATTCTTTCATAGACTACACACACATCTCTCTAAAAGAGAAGGTGCAACAGGAAACACATCCATGTCATTCACAAATACTATTTCAGCCATTACCAAAATGATAATGAGAAAACTTCATACATTAGTCAATGGGCTACAGAGCAACAATAAAAAGCATTAAGTCAAAAGTACAGCAGTAATATAAAAGCTATAAAGATCATGTGTATGCCTTGAGAATGGTATATTTTGGCCAAAAATAGCTTAATATGATAAATGAGTTAATGAAAATTCTTCCAGATAAAACTGCAAAAATGTGTTTAAATTGGATCTGATATTACAAGAAATGAGAGCACGAAATGATATTTTTACAAATAACTAAAGTTTCAATATCAAAGAAGATGAAAGTAACTACATATTAATTTGAGCTATTCATAAAATATACCATCATTGCAAACTGACTAACCTTGGATTGACCAACAATATTTCCATTTTCATCAGTTATATCAATCCCATTTAGAAGTTCATTTTGTCTCATCAAAGGGATATTCACACAATTGGCAGCAGCAACAGCAGCAAATGGAACATATCTCTGGAGAAGAAAAAAGTAAGGTAAAAAGATGCTGACAATAAAGAATGAATTACAGTGAATACAGCTACCATGACACCTGCATGAGTGTGCTGGCTCTCTTCTCAAGGAACCTTCGTAGTCCGAGAGCAGTTCCAAGAGCACATGTTGTTGCTGAAACATATGCAACTCCTAATTGAGTAACTGTGGTTGGGGAATTAGCGTTTCTATTGGTGTAATTTACTAGCGCATTAAAAGACTGATTCATCCACTGCCAGAAAACAACAGCTGGAACAGACCTGCAACAATAAAAACATTAAAGAGGTATGATTTGTATCTAGCTACCGTATTTTTCCTTCCAGAGACTTACCGATAGAATTGAAGCATACAACCAGTTAACGCCATACCTCCTGGCACCTGGAAAGACATTCTACCAAAGACATTTTGCCTCTCGCCGGTGTCTGGATGGAAGGCCGACTCGTACAGCTTTTTAGCATAAATTACTTGGTCCTTAGTAGTGCCAGGTGGTTCTCTACCTAATCTTGGAATGCCAAAGTTGCAAGTAGGAATTGTAAAAATCATGCATACTGCTATTCTTTAATTTCTTTACTAGAAGAATATTAGAAACATAACTATCTTATCAATTTGAGTTTGAAATGAAACTTTTAAAATATTCTACAACTTGTGCAACGGTATTAAATAAAAAGTAATCTCAATATACGAATGTACGAAGAGGGCTTACCTATACTGTTCTAAAAGATTTTTGGCTTCATCGAGATCCTCGTTTGAACAAATTGCTGTCCGTGGATCAGTGACCCAGAAAAAGTGCTTTAATCTCCCGACGAAGGTATCTTGATTCCATAAAAATTTGTCTATATCAATTCTCTCCTGAGCATTCATTAGGATCTGGCAATAATTTTTTAATTAAAATAAATAAAAAGCATAAAACTTTGCTCCAACAGAAATATCGTTGAATGAAACAAAGTAAAGTATCACAATATCACCTATATTATGTAATTATTGCTCACTTAATTTAAATTAATTCATAAAATTACAAAGCAAAGAAGGTGTACTTCCAAAAGATCCGCTGCGACAATGACCGTCAGCTGATTGATCGGAAGAACGGTAGGTAAATCTCTGCAGTGAAAATGTTTAAAGTAGAACGAAGCAATTTTGGATGAATGACTTGATAAAAATAATTATGAGGTTTTTAAAAAATTATTTGCACTATATCAAATGGACAATCGTGTTATTAAAAATAGCAGTCTGATAAAAACAGTTTTATGTTGACTAAAGCATTACATTCAGATGTTGAGTCATCGCAAAATCGAAAAAATTGGAGGGAATGGAGTCAGCATGATAAAATATTTTATTCTTTAAAGTACCCTAGATTTATGAGCTCAAGATGACCTACATGTATAAAAAGACTTTCTGCGATGCGGGAGATGTAAAGAACTGAGCTGCTTCTGTGTGGAAAGAAGTGATTCTATAAATTAAGTTACGGCTTTGGCTTATTTAATTTTCGCAGCTCCATTACTACAGAAAAACAAGTACAAGCAACGCAACTTGAAGGAAGAGTAACTATTACAATACCGTTCACCTTATTGAAAGTTTGGAAAAATTACTCTCGTATATGGAAATGGAACTACGCTCCGAGATATTAATTGGTAATTCATTGTAACTGACTTTATAAAAATAGTATTTATGCAGTAAAATGTTCTATGTTAAATGAAAGTTTTATAATATTACAACTACTAAAATCTAATCTTATATAAGTAATTTTCCGTAAGTTTTATGGGGACAGTTTTTTTATAATCGTATGTATCGAAAAAATGTTTTCTAAGATTTAAAAACTTCGATTTGGCACGATGTTGTCTCTTATAAAACTTACAGAGTGGATATGAACATCTTTACAGGCGAGATTGATTATTTACAAGAAGGATGAGCATAGTTAAGTTTCTCTATCGATTAGCCACGTATAACACTAATATAGAAAAGGAATCTCAAAAGGTAAAAAATATGTTCTTAAAGATTCGGTACATTTACATTTTTATTTAGTATTTAATTTCTCTGGTCCAAATTAAAACTCTACCGTATTTAACTGATTTTTCAGTAAACATAACCTTACCTTGTTTGCTCTGATAAATTTTTCCTCAATGTGCTTTTAAGGGTATTAAAATACATGACGTCGCTATAAGAAGGCATCAGAAAGTATTGCCATGTATAAGCATGCATTTTCTAATTTTTATTGAAAAAGGATGGAGGGTACAACGAAATCTTACGTAAGACGATGGGAGGGGGTCACTCAAATGCTAACGGTCGCTGACACTGTGAGACGAGGAGTCAAATTTGCTGCCTTAATACTTGAACGGCCCCCTAATGAATAAATACGATCTGTAAAATCTTATGTGCAATCAGGGGCGGCTAGTGGTGTCGAAAAGAAAGGGGGCTGCACGTCAACCAAAATCTACCTACTACGAACCTATGAAAACAAAAACTTACTTCATGATGATATTGAAAGCCTAAAGTAGTGACTACAGGGCCGACCGGTAATTGAAGTCAAGTCGTCTTCCTTTAGAGCCTGAGTAGTGTACGCAGAACTCATGTTTCACTTAACAAGTAAATATACACAAATAAGCACAATAATCTTCCCTATGTAACACTCAAAAAGTGTTGACACATGAGAAAATATATTGGCCCAACAGCGAGAGACGTTTGAAGGCATATAATCGTAGCCTATATCTTGCACTGGTTTTCGTGCCGAGAAATTCCTTTTCTCAGCGTTATAAAGCCGTATTGTAGAAGTCGCAATGACATTTTCCGGATTTTGAAAGCGGGCGTCAGACGTCTACGTCAGTATGATTTGAATGAATGTGGCCCTCTATATCTCGGCTCCCCTCCCTCCCGCATTGCGGGGTCTACTATCAGTATCAGTACGCCTCTGGCTACTTCGCAGCTGAAATGCGCGTCTTGTTGACTGAACCGTTGTAATACTACAGATGTCATCATCCAGATCAGGGGTCGACATCTACGGCCCCCGAGAGCACTTTATGCGGCCCGCGAAGCTATGACGAAAAGTTGATTGATAAAATTTAACAATTTCATATTTTTTTAGTAAAATTATGCTCTCAAAAGCCTTTCTGGTGAAGTCTTAACGCCAACAAATAATATAGAATTGATTTTCATTCATATGATAGCACAGAATCTCTTGGCAACTTCTGATGCAAACGCTCATCCGGTCCGCCGATGCTCTCGTGACTTTCAATGCGGCCCTCCGAAGCCTTCACAACTACGAATGTGGCCTGCCATGCAGAAAAGGTTGATAGCCCCTGATTTAGATCATCTATGAGATTCAGGAATATCGGTGAGCTTGATAATTCATTTTTGTTTTTTCTTTTATTATGGCGGCGAGCGACTCCTGAGTGGGTTAGATACGATATATTGAAGATTTAACACAGACCTTTTCATATTTTTTAAATTGAAATCATGGCCATAAAACCATCAATGTATAAATATTAACGCTAAAAATGTTTGGACATGATTTCCTCCAACGTGTATGATACCAACAGTATCTCGAGGTATTTTCATATCTAAACTCGTATCTGACCCGCTGAAGTATACGCAGTGGCGTAGATAGGTCCCTAGGGCAAGGCCTCTTCTTGGCGGCCCTAGAGGGAGGGGATTATATCCCCAGTCCGTGCCATATGACCTTTTTTTCTTGTCACCAAGTTCCAGAGGGATGAGTTTACGAGGTCTTCTGTGTATAGAGAGTTTTGAGATGTGGGTATGGAGGAGGATGATGAAAGTAAAATGGACAGAGAGGAAGAGAAACGAAGAAGTATTAGAAATGGTGAGAGAAGAAAGGATGCTAATAAAAACAATCAGGAAAAGAAAAGCAAATTGGATAGGGCACATATTGAGAAGACAGTGTTTACAAAGGACGATCTTAGAAGGAAAAATTAGCGGAAGAAGAGGAAGAGGGAGAAAAAGAATAGGAATATTAGAGAATATAAAGCATGAATATAATACTTATTGAGCTATAAAAGAGGCTTCTAGGGAGAGAGAAATGGAGGCAGCGATTCAGCTAAAACCTGTCTTCGGACAGCAGCATGATGATGATTTGGTATATACAGGTATCCCCCGATTTATGCGAGAGTTGCGTTCTTGGAAGTACATCGAAAATATTTATTCCCATTCAAAATGCTGTAATTGGCGTTGTTTACGTTCATGAGCAGAGGTGTTCTACTTAGAAACGTCTTTAAATTTGATTTGATGAGCGTTTTAACCCCTCAAGCGTGTACGATGATATATGGCGTCCTGTGCAGCGTCCCCTTTTACAATTGCTTAATTTTTGAGCCTTGAGTCTCTGCCATAAATCACAGATGTCTTGAAGCTCCTTCAATCAGTAAACAATCCTATACAGAGATATTTTCCTCGCCCATCTCAATGAATATTTTTGTGTGGGTTTTTTCCTTTACAGTTGTTGACTGCTAACAGTGCGACACTTTCTATAAGAAAACTCCTCTTCGTGACCAGAAAAAGTGGGTTCAAGTGCGTTTTTTACCCAAAGAGGGGAATAAGAAAAGAGAGATTCTTCCACCTTAGGAACACCCGGGAAACCTTGCTTTGTCATACGATGCAATAAATGCTACCACTGTAGGAACGATTAACGGGCAGGAATCTACGAAATATTTGATAAATAATAAAATATATTAATGGTACATACTGTGCGCATAACGAATCGCGTTAATGCAAATACGCGACGCGTGTATTGAAAAATGGTCTTAAGGACAAAACGCGTCAATGCGAATACATGACGCGTATATCGAAAAATGGTGGTAAAATAAAATCAAATGCGAAAACGCGTAAACAAAACACGCAAATACAAATGACCGGATAAACTTATAGCGATATTGTTAATGCTCTAAATAAAACAAAATTCTATCAAAAAAGATATCCTAATCTAATCAAATATATTAGCTAGTTTAAAGTAGTTTTTAAAATAGAAAGGCCTAGTGAACTAAAAGATACCACAAAACCAGTATTAGGAACTTTTGATACTCTGACATAAATAATTTCAATTTTGATGACTCGCGCCTCTCCAAAGTCTTAATCTGCTAGGATATTACGTTACTCCACGACCTGCTGGCGGATCTGCTTTCATCGATAAAAATCGGTTCGTGAGTTTGCGCCCCTTAAGCCCTGCCCCCTCAGCCCTCCCCCTCCCCCGCTACGCCACTGAGTATACGCTTATTCCAATACGCCCACTATATGCCGACCTCTGACCTAAGCAAAAAAATCTCCTTTATCTAACGCAGTGTATTATCAATAAAAGCATGTAATATGCAAAAATACATGTGTTGAAATATTTTCCGAAAATTGACTTTAAAAGAACCCAAAATGTTTTAGAGACACACTACTAAAAGAGTGTAGCATTCGCTCAGTTGCCGATAATAAATCTTATGACCAGAAAGATTCTTGACGTCACCTGAAAATTTTTTTGAGGATACGCACTTGTAAAAGACGTTGATAAATGGGTAACACATGTTACATTGAACAGTTCTTAATATATTTTTTGTCTGTAAACATAATTTACTGTATTTCGCGGCATATAAGACGCACCCCGATAAAAAAAAATCAGGAAAAAAGTATTTTGGTTCACCAAGGCATTTACGAAGGGCCACGTCCTGTACCATTTTCAGCCGTGATTAAGTCCGTATCCGGCAAAATTTACAGAAAATATTCCGGCGTGATAACAGTTAAATATAACGTTTTAGATAAACTTCATTCGTAATATAAATAGAGATGATCTAAAACATGAAAAATTGCCTCGAGACTTGTATAGCTAAATGTGCCCTGCGTGAACTCGGCAGTCGTATTAATTAAAGCTGTCGGAGTGCGCCGCGCACGTCGCACGTATTGATACCCTTTACCGATAGCACTCATTTAAACTTAAGTTCAAGATGATATTTTAATATAATGGGATAAACAATAAATGGAATGCATATATAATAACGATACGTACGCTCAACTAGTCCTTTTTCTTCTGCGACTCTTTTTGACTCGTACATAACGATTTTGATCGATACAGCAATACCAAACTTCTCCTCTTCTACTATCCATCACTTTCTCCTTTAATTGTGACCATTTAAGACCAACCTTACAAATACTTGTTTCTCTTATCCCATCAGCTTCAGTTTTCCTCGTTTTCTCCATTCACGAATTATTTTTTTCCGTTGGCGGTTGACCGAAATGACGTACCGCTACTCGTTCTCCGTGCGTTTTTGCGTATTAAATCGCCTGACGCTCATAACTAATAGCGTAGGCATATTTTTCACTTTTGTAGCCATTACAATACACGTAACGTTATTTATCCTAGATAAGTATACAATATATAGATGGCATTTACAGAAATTCAACTGTTCCGTGGCATTAATCGCTCTATTCAACTGGCTCAATAGGAACTAATACATCGCAAACGCGCCAAAATTGTAATCACTGTGAGCGGACATGTATTAAAGCGTAATAATGAAAATGAATTCACGTTGCATAAGGTATTACTGTTTATATTAAGAAAACTTTCAGTATTAATTATTAATAATGTGTATTTTGTTTTTGCAACGAATGACTGCCAATTATTCCATTTTGGGAGTGGGTGTGTTCGTTAGTGTCAGTACTGAGAAAAGTAATAATCTTACCTTCAGCATATAAGACGCAGGCTGATTTTGAGAGTCATTTTTCTGGAAAAAAGTTCGTCTTATATGCCGAAAAATACGGCAATTAAAAAAATGTATTCCCTATCTCTTACATAAATCTAACAATAAGTTCCGGAAATTTGTATTTCGGTGCAGTAGCGGAACAAGAATTTTAGGGTTAGAGGAGCCTTAACCGCGAGAGTGGGCCGACGATCCTCATACATATTGTTGTTAATAAGATTTTCTTACTTTACTTTTACAAATAAAATATATCAAAAACATCCTTAATGTCATTGCGTTGTCTTGATATTTAAATGGGCGACCATAGAGGGCCATGCAAATGGGCGGCCAAAATGGGGCTTGCACACGGGTGACCATGATGCACGGCACGGCCCTGGAGAGAAGATTGCTCACAGGCTTGAGACGTCTTTAGAATTAGACTTTAGAATTGTATGCCGTTATGATTTTCTTTATTAATAAAAATGATAGCAATGTATAGAAGATGTTTTAGTTTAAATTTTATTTAAATATTTTTGGAAGACTTTTTACATCAGCCCCTTTATTTCAGTCTTCTAGAAAGGTAGTAGGTAGTTAATCATTTTAAAAGAATTTTCAAGATGTTATCGTGACGTAAGTTGGGAACTAAGTCAGTAAGGAGATACTGTAAAATGACATTGCTTTCCTTGGATGAAAGACTGGACTGTTTAAGCATTATTGTTAAGTAAATACATAAAACCACGCAAGAAACCGGTAAGGGTATAAAAGTAAAATAAAATCAAGTGAAAATATTTGTACGCTCCATCGCACAGACACACTTTGTCTCTCACAAGGTGGCGTTACTGTAGCAAGTATTTTTATTTTTTTAAATTATTTATACTTGAAATTCTGCGCGAAGTAACTCGCGTATTTTATTTGATTGTTTTTCGAATTAAAATAGGTCTTAAAGGCATAAAGGCTAAATTGGACTGAAATGAACACCTTCAAATTTCTTTTTGTCAGAGCGAATCATAAATTTTCAACAAAGTAAATAAGCCTTTTCAGAAAAGTTTGCTAATTAGTTGTTAAAATGCGGATTCTTTTTTTCATTTTCTTACATTAGAAAATCTACGTTTTCTGACCAAAGGGTATTTTGTGAGAAGTTATTCATCAGGCTCTTTAAGAAGGTTCACGAAAAACAGGTGGTGAGCCATGCAGCGATTAGCAAGTTTCAATACTCATTTGCAAAGAAATTATGAAGTTTATTCTAATGGAGTGATGGTAGAGTCGTTTGAAGCTATAAAAAATAATCTTTCGATGTTTTATGTATCCTGTTAATCCTAATCGGTGCTCTCGTAATTATAACAAAATTGGAAAGGTGTACTTCATGTCGGAGTACACAGTTTCCAAATGCATTTTTTGAGATTTCACAATGTCCTCGATATTTTTCGCTCAGATGAGTATTTAACGAGAAGCTAGCGAGGTACTTTGTAAAATATAAATAAGTCCTTATGTAAATTTGTCGTTATTATTGTCCGATTTTAATCAAAATTGGAATCGGTTGACAAATTTTAGTAAAACTTCTTAATACCATACGTCCAGTGGTTCCCGAGTTTTAACATGCGGACGGACGGACGGAAACGACCTCCCCTATATCTATATGCGTTCACTTCGTGCAAATAACGCATAAAAAATGCAAAAAATAAAATAAAACAAAAAAATTCTAGCTAAATTACTTTCTTTCTATCATATATCTAGGCATTTTTCGAATACAGAAATATCTCGCTTTACGCGACAAATAGATTCCTGAAAATTACTAAGCGAAATTCGTGCAATTATGCCAATGAGGATAGGTTCTATGGACGCGAAAACTTGTGTTATATTAACAAAAATACACCGATAACCTGGAAAACTGCTTATTTTTGGCTTCCCTTGTTTTCTCCCACAAACAACAAATCTCCATCTCTTTTCATTTCCAAAGTTGCTAACTTGGCATTGTATTTATGTAGTAATTTATTTTATGTAATCTTTTATTATTTTCTTTTTCTTTGTTACTGTCCTGTTTGTAATTGACAATGGATTAGATGAAAGAAGAGACTGCTTAGTCTCAATCTCGTCCAAATAAAGACGCATATCTATCTATCCATCCATCAACGCCAGATGAAAATCTTTAATTTTTTTTCTTAAAACTAAAAACTTCATTATATTCGGGCAAAATTGTAATTATTTCCTGTATGAATGAAATCCTAAATAAATCAGCAAGGAGGTTTTATTCGGAAAGCCATCTTTCTTTAAAAATAATAACGCCAAAATAACCGTCTACCGAGAGATAAAAACGGTGTGCCGTCTTCGGGATCTCTTTTATAGTATCACATCTTGATCCTAAATGGAGATCCACAAACGATATAACCAACATCCACAAGTCCGTAAAAAGAATGGAATTTCTAATTCATATATGATTAGGCTGCCCCGATAATCGACCACCTTTGTTTATTTTTTTAAACTGCCTCGCTCTATAACGAATCCGCTTAGAACAGGGTCGCGCATGTCTGTGCATCTGGGTAGAAAATTTCTTCAACTTTAAACACTTCACCAAAATGTTCTCAACCTACTTTGTTTACCGCAGTTAAGTAAGACTTCTCGAACTCGGAGTCATTCATGATGTTTTTGTTGAATAATAAATCCTGGCGCTAGTACCATACATGGCCAAGTTCATATCACTAAAAAGTTTTCATATATCTCTTTCCCCCTCCGGAAATTAGCTGCCACGATTTAATTCGATCAAATTATGCTTATGGTGTGCCTCAAAATAGTATTACTGCGTTTCTATCTAAGCTGTTGACTTTTGCTAGTTAACTCTGCTCCTGCGTAGATGCTGTCCGTGTCGTTTGCCACGTCTCCGCTTGGGCCCTTGACAGCTGGGAGATGGAATAGATGAACTCCGGGTGAGAGAGTAGCTCCCTCTTCATAAAGTGACTCTAATGCGAGTAATGGTTGCGTTAATTGCGTCTCATGTGTAGAGAGGGCGAGGGATTTATGCCTTCCTCTCAGGGAGTGCAAAAGGATGGGGTGGATTCGGAGGGACGAGAACGCATGTCGCGGCACTACGCAGCGAAAAATCTTAATTTATTTTTCCCCGCACTATTTTCATGTAAACTCGCCACGGATGGTCACGCATTACGCTTTTATTTTATATTACAGTAAAAAGGGTATTATCGATATCATTAGAACGAAAAAAAATATTCGATAATTTCACGCTAAAGACGCATTACTATAAGACTACATTTGCTTTTTCTTGCTGCCTTACAGGGGAATATTCGGATTTGCATTTCTATCTATTGTCCTTTCCTTAAAAACTACGTGGCATTTGTGTAAAACGGCGAAAATATGTCAAATTATTAATGTAGAGCTATGGAAGAAAGGATATCTTAACATATTGTCTCCCATCATTGATAAAAAATTGTGTAAAAATTCTAAACAGTTAAAAAAGAACTCGAGACAATGATAAAAATATCTAAATGAAAGATATTCTTGGGAAAAAACGAAAGTAAAAATTTCAGTTTTTTTCATGGAATACCGATATAAAAGTAATAATTGGAAAAGTCCAAAATTATTCTCATTAATCCTTTAAATTTTTCTCTTTGAAAAGTTCCAACTAAGTCACCCGTTTTAAGCTGCTAATGCTTCCTCGGATCTGAGTTGAAATTGATATATTTTGGTAAAGCTTCCTCGCGTTACTTACTGTTCTCTCTCCTCTTAAAATACAGAGGCAAAATTTCACGACATTCCAATTAAGCCTATTGACCAACGGAAAATGTGACTGACGCATTTAGAGATCCGTCCGCTCTGCACACGAGGACGAAGGTCCCTTTAGAACTCATTAACAGTCTCTCTCTCTTTCGCCGACTACGCAGTTATAACTTTCAATCAGTATTATTTTAAGTACCCATATCCACGATATCGATAATGAATCCAAAAGCCGTTCGTCGGAATCTGAAATGCTGGAACACGTGAGAATCCTTTTTAAAGATCAAAAAGATATGTTTTGATATAGGAATGCTTCTCTTATTGGTTAATATTGCTTAAATGATTCAAAGCGCTGTCGTCAAATGATGTCCAAGAAAACGATGAACCAATTGATAGTTTCATTTCATTATTGGTGGTAAATATTTGTCGTTTAAAAAGTTCTGTTTATTAGTGACTATTAACCGAGTTAAAAACTTGAAAGCTGTATGAATACCGTTAGGGTATTCATTGAGAGAATGTTCATAATACGTGCAATCGTTAAGTCATAATGTATTAGAGAGCAGATAAACACAAGCAACCGCAATAGCATTACCGTAATTGCTGCCATTGATGGACGAAATCATAACGACTAATCCTATCACTCAACCGTCCTATCGATCGTTCATTTGCCTTGACCCTAGGATTAAAGGGAATAAAATTGATAGCCCATGTTTGTCATAGCGCGTTACTTACTTCCCCTACATTACCTTTCATTAAATAACCTATTAGCACCTATATGATTTATGACTTAAATAACTCCCATATATTTTTTATTTTAATACATATGTAAGTCTTGGAGCTGGGATTATAATATGTACTAGCGTAATTGCCCGTAAAATATGACGAGTATACGTCAATTAAGTAATAAGTTAAAATAAAATTTAAATAAAAAATTAATGAAACCATCTTTTATATGCACTAAAAAGTAAACAATAAATATAAAATTCCCATATTTGCGTGTTCCAGAGAGTAAAAATAGTTTTGGGCGAATAGAAATTGTATGACAAAGAAATAAAATAAGCTATAGAATTCTTATACGCCCAAAATTATTTAAATCCAACTGCTATTATGGGTATAAGCTTGCTTTGAATGCTTTTAATAAGAGAGGGAGGAAGAAGGAAGGAGAGGGAAATGATTTTCATAGCAACCTAAGTAAACAACATTCGTAAATTATTATATTGAAAGACAACAGAAAACGCATTTTTGTAAGAACATCAAAGTTATTTACGTTATTTCAGTAAATAAATTCTTTTTTGATTTTGAGTACTGACTGTTTAAATATAACACAATCAATGATTGCACAAAAAAACAAACTAATTCTCCGTTATTTCAGTAACACCTTTCTGTTTTGATTGTATAAGTAATGATAATAGTATTGTATATGACAAATATTACAACCATAAAAGGCAATGAAGGAAAAAATCCTGAATAGAAGACCAGGGTTTGACTGCAGGGTATAATTTCTATTCCCCATAAGACAACCTCAAATCTCCCAAGTATTTACGGGAGAAAATTTTTAACAATTATTGATAACTTTATTTATGGTTCAAATAAAATAGCTATAATGTATAAATTATGTTTTATTTCCGGATGAAAACCGTTCGTAGAACGGGTATCTCCCTAGTAATAAGAAAGCTACTTGTACCTCACTGATTCACTCACTGACTGACATAAAACTCTTAGGTACTTCTATAAGAGCTGGAAATCTGAAATTTGGCATGTAGGTAGGTCGAGTAACATAACCGACGAGAAAATCACAAAAAGTTAATATTTAAGGGGTCTTTTAAACCCCAATGTCATATTTAAATACCCCATAAGAAAAGAATGGGGTTCAGTGCAAGGCTTTCTAAAAATGCATTTTGAAATTACTTAAAATTGGAATACGAATTCGGGAAAAGAACAGTTTTATAGCTAAAAAACGGAGTTCTTAATCTTTAAGGCATAATTCAAATTCATACAGAATTAGCGTAAATATCTGCTTTAAATCGAAAAAAGTGTGAATTTTTCATCTTTTAAACAATGAAAAATGTATAAAAACCATGGAAACGACCTCATTGTTTTAAAGGGACCTTTAATGCTTTTATTGGAAATTAATTCCGTCATAACGAATTACAGTGGAACTTCCGTAACTCGAATCTCAAGAGAAAGTAAAAATTATTCGAGTTATAGAAAATAGAAATACGGAAGTATATTTTTTTATATTTGTATATGTGCAGTTGAACTTCTATAGCTCGAATCTCAAGGGAAAGCAAAAATTATTCGAGTTATAGAAAAATCGAGTTACGGAAATATATTTTCTCATTTTTCTTTAATTGAGTTAACATCAAGTTTATTCCCTTAAGCAGAGATGGACTTCGAGGGTACGAGGCCCCTAGGCGATTGGAGTTTGCGAGGCCCACGACTTACAATTTCTGAATACGAGTTTATATTTTAACGAAGAAAACATGCAAACAGATTTTGAATTATATATACGTTTCTTTCACTTCTAATATTAATCTGCTGACTTATTAACTCAATGCCTTCCGCCTTATACTGTACGATACATCTGGCGAGAACTTCACATCCCGACGTACAAGTCCAGAAAAGAGCGGTGAAATTAAATTTCTGTTTTGATTTTGGATTTCCAAGTGAGAGATGGGGCTAGTTATGGTCTACTTCTGTACATCGTTCGACTTGTTCTCCAACACATCCACAAAACCTTTTAACCTTGACACAAGAGGCTTTCAATTTCTCTTTACTCTCTTCTCGAAGACATTCCGTGCGTGACTGCACACGCTCGGTGATTCTTTCTTCCTCTCTCCAGACGTTTCATTTAATCGCTCGTCCCTATTCTCCAAATAAACATCCCCGAAAGTCTTCTAGACGATGTTTCGAGCGCGATTGCTTACGCATCGCCATCAACGCGTTTCTTTCCTAATTTGGTTTTAGGGGCCAGGCGCGAGGCCCCTATGAGGCGCGAGGCCCCTATGAGGCGCGAGGCCCTAGACGGTCGCCTAGCCCTGTATCCGCCCCAACCCTTAAGTATATAAGTTAACATCACGCATATTATAAAAACATCAACACCTATATTTTCTTCCGATAATGTGTAAGATTTTACTGTATACAAAACACTAACTGCATCACGCACTGCTATTGAGGATATCATAAATAATTGGAATTCTAATGTAATACTGAAAGCACAAACACGACGATTAAATTTGTGATATTGACTGTAGGAAGGAGCGGATAGGTTTGTTTTTCTCTAGGAATATCAGAGATCACAATAGGAGAAGCAACCCTGATAGAAGTGACGTTAGGGACTGCCTGATGCACTGAACTCTTTCAAATCCTATGATGTTACTTCCGTTATGGGCTGAAATGCTTGCAGAATGCAAGCACTTATATAGTATAAAAGAGGATTAAGGCGACAATACAGTCTCGAGGTTTGACAATGACACGGTCGGAATGGTAACATATCGTTAAAATGCTTAAATTTTCCAATAAATATGATTTATACGTAGAACTTGCGCGATTCTGTATCATAGACAAAATGTGATGGTAAGAATAAGGAACGCTATTAATTTTTCTTTAAAACGGTCCAGATGCGAATGCCGTTGTTCAATTTTTCTAAATTTAATTTGCCAAAGAGTAAAAGCCTGTAAGTCGAAAAATCTATTTCTACGTGTTATCTTATGGAAAATAGAAATTATCTACTGGAGTCAAACCTGGGTCTTTTTGGGGATTTTTTTTCGTAAATGGATTTTACTATAAGAATAAAAAGTTCCTACCAAATTTCAATTTTCTACCTAATTGGAAAGTTTGTTAAAATAGCATTATAGTCAGTCGTAAATAGTTCTCGATTCTCCCACTCTTTTATAAAGCCTTTTTAAGAGCGGCGCCACAGTCGAGCGTGAAGGATAAACGTAGCTTATTATTTGTTCTTAGCACGAAATGAACGCATATAGGGGTGGTCGTTTCAGTCCGTCAGCCCGTCCGTCCATCCATCCATCTGTCCGCCCATCCGCATGTTAAAACTCGGAAACCGCTGGGCGTATTTAATGAAATTTGGTATTGGGGAGTTTTGCTAAAATTTGTCGACCGAATCCAACTTTGGTTAAAATCGGACAATAATAAAGACCACTTTACATGAAGACGCACATGTTTTTTTACAACGTGCTTCGCAAGAATCTCGTTAAATACACATCTGAGAGAAAAATATTCAGAGCAAAGTTTAAATCAAATAATTAAATAAGCATTTTTTGTCAAATAATTTTTCCCGTAAAACATAAGGTTTACGATAAATTTAAAACACAGGAAATTTACGTAATTATTCGATTTTCGATGTTCTTTTGTCCATTCAAAAAAATATTAATTAAAAATTTTACAACTCTTGAACCGCCAGAAATATTTTCATGAAATTTGATATTGGGAATTTTTACTAAAATTTGTGGACCGATTCCAATTTTGGTTAAAATCGGAAAATAAGTACAACCACTTTACATGAAGACCTACATGTAGTTCACAAAGTTCCTGTTTCAACTCGGGAACTGCAAGACGTATTTTGATCAAATTTGGTATTGGGGAGTTTTACTAAAATTTGTCGGCAGATTCCAATTTTGGTTAAAATAGTACAATAATTACGACAACTTTACATGAAGACCTACATGTAGTTCACAAAGTTCCTGTTTCAACTCGGGAACTGCAAGACGTATTTTGATCAAATTTGGTATTAGGGAGTTTACTAAAATTTGTCGGCCGATTCCAATTTTGGTTAAAATCAGACTACAATAACGACCACTTTACATGAAGACCTACATGTAGTTTACAACGTGCCTCTTTTTCAACTCGGGAACCGCTGGACGTATTTTGATGAAATTTGGTATTGGGAAGTATTACTAAAATTTGTCGATCGATTACAATTTTGGTTAAAATCAGACTACAATAACGACCACTTTACATGAAGACCTACATGTAGTTTACAACGTGCCTCTTTTTCAACTCGGGAACCGCTGGACGTATTTTGATGAAATTTGGTATTGGGAAGTATTACTAAAATTTGTCGATCGATTACAATTTTGGTTAAAATCAGACTACAATAACGACCACTTTACATGAAGACCTACATGTAGTTTACAACGTGCCTCTTTTTCAACTCGGGAACCGCTGGACGTATTTTGAGGAAATTTGGTATTGGGAAGTATTACTAAAATTTGTCGATCGATTACAATTTTGGTTAAAATCAGACTACAATAACGACCACTTTACATGAAGACCTACATGTAGTTTACAATGTACTTCTGTTTAAACTCGGGAACCGCAGGACGTATTTTGATGAAATTTGTTATTAAGAATTTTTACTAAAATTTGTCGACATTCCATTTTGGTTGAAATCGGACTGTAATAACGACAAATTTACATAAGGACTTACTTGTATTTTAAAACGTACCTCGCTAGCTTCTCGTCAAATACTCATCTGAGCGAAAAATATTGAGAACATTGTGAAATCTCAAAGAACGCATTTGGAAACTGTGTACTCCGACATGGAGTACTCCTTTCCAATCTTGTTGTATAATAAGATTGTCATGATCTGTTTGTTTGTTTGGAACGCTCCCGTCTGGGAAGCATTTGGCGGGATCTTCCGTGGAATAAATCGAGAGCGGTTGGCAGGAAGTCTTCCATTTTTCGCAGTATTCTTGCGCTATTTAGGCAAGTAATCATCTATTATTTGTAGGCTTGGTAGGATTCGATTTAAATCGAAAAGCGTCGATAAACGTCGATTTTTTTTAAATTTCGAAATCGACGAAAATGAATATTCGTCGATAAGCGTCGATTTTTCTCCAAGATGGAAAAGTATACGCCCAGAAACATACTCTGAATTATAATATTTAAGTCGTTTCTGTTTACTATTTTCCCAGTATTATTTTCCATCTACGATTTCGTTCCTTTTCTGGGCTTGCATTAACAGTGGGACTGAAAGAAGGGTATTTTCTTATACTCAAATATGCGTCTTTTTTAACAGCTCACTCTTCTACTCTGGACAAGGCCCTAAGGTAGTTTTGAGAACACGTGTTTCTTAGCCCTTTTGAGGTTTTTGAGATTATATTTGCCGACCTAATGGTGGGATATTCCTTGAGCCTCTCTGTACAGATAATGTCATGGATATGTCCTGCTGAGTGTCCCTGGAGTCTTGTAAACGAGGTTTGGAAAAAAGGAACTTCAGTGGTCTTATTGCTCTCTCTTCCACGCATCTACCCCGTGGAGTGTATTCCTTGAACAAAATATTTCCCGATTTCTTGCTAGGGTTTTTCCTATAGATGGATTTTGTTGTATGCACTTCCACCCCTTCTCTTGATGTCTGGCCCCATTGGTGGTTGTTAACCCTTTGGCGGGCCGCATTGGTCGTTTCCAATGCTAAAGCGGACCGGATTAGAGATAAAATCGGAAGTCAACTATAGATTCCCTTTATACCATACAAGTGAAAATCAATTCTAAATGCGGTTTTTAGGGTTAAAGATTCATTATTAAATGTTGTGTTAATATAATTTGAATTAAAACTGAATTTTTGTGTGCTAAATATTAAGGGTCTCCTGTTCATCATAGCTTCACGGGCCGCATTAAACTCTCTCGGAGGCCGTATGTGGCCCGCGGGTCTTAGGTTCCCCACCCATTGTATAAAATATCCCCAAGATGGCCGCACTAATCTTAAACTGTATTGTATTAGATATGGTAAGAGTCGCACCGATGCACTTAGTCAGAGGCGTAACTGGGAGTTATGGCGCCTATGACAAACTTTTTAGGAATATAATTTTTTCCTACGTTTTGATAAAGAATAATGGTGTTTTTATTAATAATAACTACGACATTTTGGTATCGAATTCATGCTTATTTATGGGGAAATAAACTTTGTCGCCTTTTGCTAGTGGCGCCTATGGCAAATGCCACCTTCGCCAAACCCTAGTTACGACACTGTACTTAGTAAACATTCGGCTTAAATTTACGATGAGTCTTCTCGCTCGCTCTCCTAACCTAGAAATGAACTGGCGGACGCAAGTATTCGGTAGACATCGCCTCAGTCCTTTGATTTGACTGCTTACTGGGGTATAACAATAAATTTACACTTCAGACAGAAGGAAGTAATGTTTTGAGGAGGTGCCATAAGCCCTTAAAGAGCCATATGAAGCACAATAAGAGGCGTATTACGAGCTGGGAATTTGACGAACTTCAAACTATAAAAATAAGTTTAAATTTCACGAAGGGACTTGCTGCTCTGCTCTGCGTGTGCACGCCCAAGAATTCCGTTACAATAATTCTACAGGGCAGCTTAACAACATCGAAAAATGGTATTCTAGGGATAAAGGAACACTTATGGAAAACTTTTCAATGTTGTCAAGCATTTGTGCCCCTTTGGAGAGGCGCCTGAGGCGGGTCACCTCTTCGTCTTACATATCGGCACGATCTTGAACGTTCTAGTTGCCTTATTCTTATATTTCAGACACAATGTAATAAATATATATAACTTGCGTTATAACCACAGATAAGTGCAAAAAACAAATTCAGCTCCATTCGTTTTTAAATTATATAGTCAAATGAGTCATTTTCGGACACAAAATAATTAAAATAAATACACGACATCCGCGGTGGTCTTCTGTGTACACAGATTTGGCCTTCGTGAATTATATAAACTTGAATATTCGCGGATTTAACCAGCGGAGTTCTGCGTAAGTCGTTCTCAATTCGTAAGCAGTGGAGTTGTAACATTCACAGATTTGACATTCGCGATGATATCCAAGATACTGAGAACCTAATTTATTTTTAAGTTTCGGAAGGTAAAAAATTATGTGTGCAGTAAACGATAAATCCATACCTTTTAACGGAAAAGTTCCGAATGCACTAGCGATGCTGCCCGACTTCGTCACAAGCTGTCACTGCTGTCCTCTCCTTTTACCCATCTCCTTTCTTACTTTCCTAGTAACCTATAGACCGCACTACCTCTGCCGCCTATTCTTATCCCTTTAGCCTCGCAAAAACCTTCCTCTCTATCCCTCCATCGCTCTCTCTCCCTCTCTCTTTTTCCTTCCTCTCCTCTGGTTGCCACGACCTAGAAATTCTTTTGGGAGAGGAGAGAGGATGAGAGGTTTCTGGCGTTTCAAGCCCCTTCTCCCGGAAAGAACTAAAGTTTTGAAGCGTGATAATTACTTTTTCATCTGACACCGCTCCACCTCTCAGATACCCTTCTCTTCCAACCCCTCTCCTCCACGCTCTATCCCCTATATATCTCTCGCTTTATTTGGCGCTTCTTTGTTCTCATTTCCCCATCATCCTCCACGTTCCTCTCCTTTTTCACCCTCACATCAGAAAAACTTTACTTTCTCTTTCGTCCGACAGAGATACGCGCTGTGTAAGGTTAATTGGTACGTTGGCACTGTTACTGGTAATAGCGTTCAATGATCGCGTTGAGAAAGGTCGCTTTTACTCTGTTCTTATTAATTTGTCTTTGTGAATGAAGTTTCATTTACAGCGGCGAAACCCCGCATACTCCACTTTCGCGGGGAGAGGGCGAGATAAAATGGGCCGAAAAGCTAGAAACGTGCCTACAATTATAGGGAAATACATTAGTTAGGGGGCGCGATTGCTTTAATGGAGGGCTCGTCTTTTTTTAATTACGCTACTGCATCTGCATGGTTTATTTGAAAGCAAATCCGAGCATCAGTTTTTTTTTGCACGATTAATTAAGATTCCGAGGTGTCGATTTATGTCAGGATCGCCGTTTCACGATCGACCGTGCGTTAAATATTGGCCGTTGCTTAGAATGTTGCATGTAAATTTTATCGTCCACGTTTATTTCTCCGAGAGTTTTGAAATGATGGATTTTTTAAACTTTTTATTCTTTAGATATAATTATCTTCTTACGAAACTTGTTGAATATATTGCGCACATAAAAATCAATCTAAAGAATTTAATGCATTAATAAGGTCCCATTCAGTCCGAAAAAGAAGTTTTTAAGATACTGTCTTTCTCTTTATACAGTTCTCTTTCGTGTAATAAGGTCAGCACATTTGCTTCATAATTTTAATTTATAAATTTTTGTGTTCTAAGCGGTAGTTCCAGGAATATGATCAAGCGTCGCTGTTATGTGGTGCTCGCGACCGAGTCGAGGGCGTGACCATTATCTAATAATAATTTTACTGCATCAGGTAGGGCAAAACCTAATCCTAAGTTCATGTGTACAAATAAATATTGAAACTTTATTGAAACATAATTAAGTAGACATACGTTAAGAAAATATCAAAATTTAATTCGGAATTAAAAGAAATACGTAGAAATAAGTAGAAATTCAATTATGGGAGAATCTTTACGATTAAAATTTATCTGAGTAGTAATTTGAGATTTAATTTAAAGTCTGAGAAAGTCGATTTTATCAGGAGAAAGGAGATTTAACAGAACATTAGGGCTGAATTCATTTAAATGATGAAAGGTTTGAATACTCGGGCACGTTTGCGCTCGTCAGAGAGGTGAGGCGTGAAGATAAACCTGTCGTAAAGAGAAGAAAGACTTATTTACCGCAGTTACAAAAATATCCACAGCATGGGAGGATAAACGGTAAACGTCCCTAGGAGTTGAAACATTTGACGTGAACTGTCATGTTTGCTTTGTTAGTTTCTTTGATTATGTCGAAAATGTGAGGAAAGTTCATTACGTTTGAAGTTGTAAATACGTTTATTTTATTTCCTAGTCATCTTATTTTCACATTTATGTGATCAAATTAACTTTGTACTATAAAATTAAGAGGATCCAATCAAAGAAGAAAACCGTGTGGTGTTGGCAAATGTAAGGAAGATTCTTGTTATTCTTAAATTTTAATTTATATTAGTGGCTTTATAGATATACAATCGAATTACATTAGAACAAGACCAGTGGGGTTACTAGAAAATGTGAAGGCAAATTTGTTAATTTGTTAATGTTAAGGCCCCTTAAAATTAGAAATTTGGGCACTCTTTGGCCATGGTCCCCCCGCACGGGTGTCCGATACGCCACTGAAAAAGACTAAAAAATGATTATACAATGCTTCTTTTTTTGAAATTTTTTTTATCCCTACGTACCTACAGCATTTTCATTTGTCAAGAGAAATTATTTTTGAGACAATATTCCTTTATGATTTATTAAACCAATCAACATACGTAGATAAATTTGTAGCAGTTTAAGTGGTTTAAATTAAAGAGAATTTTCAAGACCATTATCGAAAAAAATTGCATTAAACTAACACGAGACATATTATTCCTGATAACCGGTAAATGGAGAATAAGGGCGGACAGCAAGCGACAGCATGATGTTGGGTTATCGGAAGAAAACCCTTTTCTTTAAAAATAAAAATGGAACTTCCATAAGCCGAACTTCAAGGGAAACAAAAAAATATTCTAGTTATAGAAATTTTGGCTTATGGAAATACGTTTTTCTCATAGGGATTTTGCCCGGTAAAATTAATTCACTTCGAGTTATGGAAAATTCGAGTTATAGACGTTCGAGTTTTGAAAGTATTCTCAACAATATTTTTCTTTGACTGCGGTAGCTAACATCCGGCACAAAATAGAAAGTAATATTTTGTCAAAATATAAATTATAACGCGATTTCAGGAATGCGGATAATCGCCTCTGGCTTCCGCTTCTGAAATAAATTAGGTCGGATACGAAAATTAGGCGTTATAGATGTAGATAATTCAGGAATAAAAAACTATGCCTGAGGCCATTACGATCGCATGGCGATTTTTTCCGCAAAACTTTCAAATGGCGATATTACGATTCAATTGACTACGCAGAATGAGCACACCACGAGAAATTCACACCAAAAGCCTCTCCTTTAATTGTTGGGATGCAATTCCTTTCTCTCTCCGTAGAAACGGTGTAAGAAACCACTTAAAGATACCATACTATTCTTAGAATTCATTATTCTTATCGCTTCTAATTTCTCGAGTCGTTTTCTCTCGTTTTTACCCCGCGTCAGGGAGATTAACACTTCTTTCCCCAGGCTACCTCTTTCACATTATTTTCCGACCTTCTCTTCGTTTTTTTCCTTTCCTCCTCTCCCCTCGATCACCTTCCTCACTCCCTATAAAAATTCCTATATAAAATTCCTAATGGGAGGTGGTGTAAAAAAATTGACGTTTTTGTTTTTCGTCTCGAAAAATATTTCATCGCTGTCGAGGCCTCTCGAGATTACGAGCGCGCGCCTACAGAGGGAGACACCAGTGTCAGCTCGACCACGGCAACTAACGCCAACTGGCAATTCCACTTCTTGGAAGGTCCTCTTAAACCTTATCCTCTCTCTCCTTCCCATCCTCTTCCGACTGCACCAACTCGTTCGTCTGTGATGGATTCTTCTAGCTTTCTCAGGCGAACGAGGTCAATCACTCAATTTTTAAGTCCTTCCCGCCGAGTTCCTCGTGTTCTCATCACAGTTATCAGCTTCCTTTTTTTCTCTTTTTTTACGAAACTTTTCCTTTATTTATCGGAAGTTTCTCGCGTTTCCTAGCTTGATCTTTACTTCCACCTGTTAGCGACCACTTCTCCACCTGTTGGAGCTACCCGTCCGCTCTCCGTGTCAGGGACCCCGACCGTTTCTCGAATGAGATGGAGATCCTAGGGAAATAGGAGATGTTGCGGAGGTGAAGGCGAAGGATGTCGGAGGGATAACGGGATGGGAAAGAACGGGTTGAGGGTTAAGCAGGTAGGTTAGGAGAAGGATCGGAAATACTATGAAGTGAATCTGGGCACACCGTGCAGCCTCGTGGATGCACTCTCCAGAAGTTATTACTTTTCATCGTTCCAGAATGAGCACTTAAGTATCAAAAACTGAAAAATTAAACTCTTACCGTAGGTGCCTCCAATAGTCATAACAATTGGTTTTTTTATAAACCTGTTGTGGCTATTGGAGAAAAAATGCTAAATTTTTCAATTTTTTATAGTAAAGTTCTTATTCTGGATTTTATTTTCAGCCATAAGAGGAACTCGATAATTCTTTATTGAATATTTCCCTGTTTTTTCAGCTTATTCTGATTCCAGGAGGTAACATCGAGCTCGCCTTATGACCAAAATCCTTTTAGAATCTACTATCTGTGAAGCAACATCAACGACGGCTGCTTTTTAGGCAAAATGCGCATCTTGTTTTCCAACCTTTTTTATGCCTATTATAGATATACTATTGATTCTTAATTCAGTGTGCACTTGTCTATTCTCGTCTTCTCTCGCTAATTCCCCGATACTCTTTGAAACGGTGTTCTTAGACTTATCTTATTCATATTGATGAACATTCAAGAACGAGCACTTAAAAATCAAAAGATTAAAACTATACATACTTATCTCAGTTACATATCTCCAATAGCCATAACAAGGTTATTAAAAACCAGATGAGCATTTCGGCAACAATGCAGCCTTCCTCAGTGGTAATTCACCGAAAGTAGATTTTAAAAGAATTGCCACTGCATTGTAGCCGAAATGCGCATCTGGTTTTTCATAACCTTGTTGCGGCCATTGGAGATACCTGAGATAAGAGCTCTTTTAATCTTTTGATTTTTAACCGCGTTCTTGAGTTTTTTTCAGCCGTAAGACGAGCTCCATAATTCTCTGTTGAATTGATGAACTCGACAACTTCATATTTTTCATTCCACCAACACAGCAAGGGATCTACCTCGTTTAACATGAGTGTGAATCCTTGCCGGACGGCAACCTCTCACCGATGTGCTGATTGTGGCCGCTGCATCCTCTGGTACACTTACCCACATGCGGGGGGAAGGTCTTCGTTTAGGGCTTCTTCATCTTAAAGGGGGGGGACATCGGCGGCGTAATAATCCGCGCCTTCGTTAGGTCCATCCCATTCACCATGACCTTACGCGCCACTTGGCCTCCTCGGTAGAGCGCGCAGAGCCGGTCCCCTAATCGCCCTTTCTCCTTCGTTCCCTCCCCGTTCCTCTTCCCTCCTCTCTGCTACGTGCCCCTCTTCCGCTCCCCCTCCGTCCCCCAACCCCCTTCTCGCCTTACCCCTCCGCTCCTCGTCTCCCTCTCCCCCCCCCCCCCAGCTCCCCCCGCCCTCCGCCGATCCCACCCCAACGGGCACGCAGCTGCCGCGGCACGCCTTGCCCTCCCTCAGTCTAACCCCTTACACGAGGCAGTTCGGAAGCATTCGAAGAGAAAGCGCGCGCGAGACATTCGGTAGTGTGGAGAAAGGGAGAGAGATACGAGGGGAAAAGAGATAATATACGTGCCTGTTAACATGTCCGCGGACGGTTCGACCGAAAACGGAGGGCGTCCAGGCCTGCGGAGAAAGAGCAGCGTGGGAATCGAAGAAAAGGTTCGTTGTTTCGTTTTTCCTTTGGGTTGGCGATGGGCGACGTTAAAAAAGATGTGGGACCGCGTCGAAGGGGAGGATGGGTCCTCCTCACCGCAGCGGCCAAGTGAGCTCTTCCGCTGGATCCGTGTCTGGACGCCTCCGTGCGCTGCGATTGTTCAAGCATGTTCTCTCTCGCAGCGTAATATGGTCTGTCCGGATGTTGGGTATCTTTTGGTTGTCGCGTGGGAGGATCACCATGCTAGCGGTGGACTGATGAGGGCACCCGCTAAGAGCGGATAGATACCGGTTGTGTTGTGTGCGTGGATGGCATTATCCTCGCCACGTTGTTACCTCTTTTAGTCTCGCTGGCATGTTGTTATCCTGCTCCGGTTTAACCCCAGCTGAATCTTCTGATACGTTTTTTTAATTGGGCGTTGCCTACGTCGGCATTTTAAGAACTTTTTTAATGCTCGGCCCGATAAATAGGAAATACATATTCCTCTCAACTGTTCCTGTTGTCATTTCATATTATGAAACATATATTTTTCTTCTCCTTAAAATGTTCGATATCACCCATCCAAGTAAGGATTTTCGGTGGATATTTAATTTGAAGTACAACTTTTCTGCCCTGACGAAACAATTTAGTTCGTTTCCTTGACTTGGTTTTTATCTGCCCGACAGCAATTTAGGATTACTGGAAGGCAGAAATATCTCGGGCCTTGTCTCCAATGAAGTACATTTCAAACGTTCCGCGCCCCTCCTTTGGGCGCCGGCCATTACTTTGGAAACTTCTCGCCTATGTGATCAAGTAACACATCCGCTCAGGCGAAAGCAAAGCGGTTTATTAAAACTAAAAACTAAAAAAATGCGATTTCAATTTCGTGGTTGAATTTCCGTCTTTAGGGAATCTTTGATGAACGTAGAATGCGCGATGTACCATTCGGATTTGACTAATCCGCTCTCGATAGCAGTAGTAGTCTTCAACCATTTTTTGCATATGTACCCTCTTAGCTATACTTTTTTAAATCGCGTACTCCGTGGAGTATTTCATCATTGAATTGAGACGAAATCGCAAAATACACATTACATATTACAAATAATGTTTATTATTTTATGTCTCTATTTTTCCAAAACGGCCAATGTAAAATAATACTTCTTAATTAACTACTTAGGTGAGGTTTTATGAGACCACCTAATTTTTAGCGTGAAATTACTCCGCTACTTTACTTTTCGCTAGTTTACATTTTACGAAGATATAAAGTGACTGTAAAGTTTTTTATTCCAATTGCCCCTTAATCCTCATGACATTATTAAAAACGGAAAATCCTATTGTAGATATAGTTAGTGAATAAATAATAATAAAAGTAGCGGTCTGAAAGACCGCGCCTCAGTTACGTTGTTATAGTAATTTCGTCTCACAAGCAAAAAGTTAAGATACCGCCAGGCGCATATTTGAAGGGATACGAGTAAAATATTACAGAAGTATACTTTATCGGAAAAAATTGTCCGAAATTTTGTAAAGCTATTCGTGTTTGTAACTTCACGACTTTTGAATTCGTAGTGGAACGGGAAGGCTGATGTGAAAAGAACAAAACAAAATACTTTCACGTATCCTCAAGGGGTGTACGCACCTCGCAATTGAATACCACTGCTCTAGAGGTATGTTCGCCTTTGAGAAGCGCATAAAAAGAAGCGCTAAAGCAATAAGTAGTTTCTTTGCACCTACTGAGTGTTGTTTGAGGCGCGGGAACACATATGAAGGAGCGGAGAATGCAGATGTATTGTTGCGTACAACGAGGAGGAGGAGAATACTGTTTTGAATGATTGTAATTGTTACGAAAGGGGAGTGCGTGGAGATGAAAGGGAGAAATTGGGGCGCGTATAGTAAAGTAATCATGACCACGGCGCATTCTTCCGATGATGATGATCTTCTCGCCGGCGGCCCTCCAAACTCATTCACGTACCATTGTCGCTTCCTCTCTCTTTCTTTCTCGCACTCTCATCCTTCACTACTTTTTTGTCCGCTCCTGCTTTCGTCGTCTTTTCGCGCCCCTTCTTTCTCCATCTTCATCATCACCACAGATACCTCTTTCACATTTTTAAAACTTTGTATTTAAGTTCATTGTGTTTATTCAGTCTTCTCTATACTATCTCCATTTTCTCCTTCCTCTCAAAATATGTCCTCAGTTCTCTCTCACATACCATCTTCTTTCCGCCCTTTCCTTCCCCTTTCTCCTTTGTGTTCTTTCCCATTCTCTCGAATCTCTTCCTATCATCCATCAATGAACTCCACCTTCATAGCCCATCTAATTGGCTCATCTTCATAATGCACTCAAGTTCCACGAAACCCATCTAGAGCTTTCCATACGGTTCAGAAATGGCGCCTCTCTCTTCCTGTGCAAGTGTCCCGGCTAAACGAGGCGGGTGCTCCGAAGTCTCTCGTGATGTAAGAGCCCGTGTTGCCAGTTCTGGTGCACGAGGGGATGGTCGCGTTCCTTTTTTCCATCCCTCACCCCAGCGATCGTTTCGGCGCTCGGGAAGTGAGTTTATCCTGTCGGCTGGGTGCCGAAAGTCTTGCGTCAACCGGTAAAGAGTCACCGAGGGGCATTAAAAGACTACTGTATGTGCGGAATGCGGTTTCCCTGTAAAACGAAAAATACATCTTATGGGATTTTGTGAAATAGAAATTAAAAGGATGTAGCTACCGTCGGATGTTTCGAAGATTAAATAATAAGTCATCCTACGGCGTTGTTTGTCTACAAACTTCCGCTGCAGTGATGGAGATCATTGCACCCGTTTATGTTACTTTTAGAAGCTCCCTTTGCGTCATTGCTCCATTGCGCAAACGTTTATTTGGCCGCCCATTCCCAATACAATGTGAGCGCTGTGAAGGATAGGTGATTTTTAAGCGCATTCTATCGGCAAAAGTACGATTTGAATAAAATAATCTAAATATGTATGAGTGGGAAAAATAAGTTAGGAACATTCTGGCCGCCTCCTATCACGCCCGTGCGCACAGAACACGTCGCATCTATGGTCACTTGCCTCTAGAGGGGTGTCCAATACGGTCGCAACTCGGCACATGTGGTGAATATACCAGAGGCATGTGGCGAATTGAAACTCTTCATCAGTTAGTATATGTTTTTCTCTACTATCCTACCCGATTTAACAGAATTATTGAAAGAAAAATTAATTCACAAATGTGGCAAGCATCTCAATCCTGTTGGATAATACCTCTGTATTAGAAACTCAGGGTGTGTTAGCTCGGATTAGAACTGAGGAAAGTAAATTGGAAGGAGGAGAGGGCGCGAGGAGAGAGAGAGGCATTTAGCGTGGTTTTATCAAAGGGGAGAGAGGTTAAGTAGGAGTGATGTGGAGGGAGAGAGAAGAAGTTTAGAGCAACTTCGTGAGAGTTGAGGGTTCGTTCGAAGGATGTTGAAGCCGGAGGATGCGATGGTAGATAGCTGGGAATAAAACTACTTTTCCGGAATGACCGAATAGCAGTTAGATAAAGGAGTGCTTCAATGGAAAGGCCTTGTTGGGCGAATTTTCGGAAGAGGGCAACTTCTGTGAAAAGTAATTAATAGGTGGTTGAATCTACATTTTTGAATGAAATTCCTTCTTATCAAAAATGAAGTTCCTTTTCAGTACGTTTCTCGGAAGGATTTTTACATAAAAACCAAACTTTTTCTTTTTTAAAAATATCCCTTTTTATTCACTCGATAAGAAAACGATGTAACCCTATCTATAGGTAATTAAATCTGCGTCTTCGAATGAAATTCCGTCTTATCGAAAATTGAGTAAATTTTCATTACATTTCTCAAATGATTTCGGCATAAAAACAGAACTTTAACCTTTTGATAAAGTTCAGTTTATTCTTGTTTTCCCAAATAAGCGATGTAACCTTATGATCAGCATGATTAAATTCTGAGACGCTTGCGTGAATAACCGAGGGAAATATTGCCAAGGATGTGGAGTCGAATCTGCATCTTTTAGTAGGAGAGAGCCAAGTATGTCACGGCGGCGCAGTGGTAGGAGAAATCATCCAGGAAGTGGGATATCCGGATTTGAATCCCGTTTGTGTCGGTAACATTTTCTCGGATCTTCCCTACGTTATCGAAACTTTTTGTAGCACGCAAGTCTCTCTGGAGCTTTATTATGCAATATAAATCCAAGATCTCGAGTCCGGTTACGGCTCTTCTCCACACGGTTTTACCTAAAAGGTATCACCCAAATAGTATTAGTTTGCTCGTTTAATATCTTCGTGAATCGAATAACAAATCGAAAGATATTAATCGCTAAACATTTTAATGGAAGCTAGTTCCGCGAAGTCGAATAGTAATGGGACTAAAATTTGTGAACGTATTATGAAAAGCGTCTTTTATATCGTATCTTGGATTTATTACAAAAATATTTATTTCAAACCAATCTAACGCAATTATTAAAAAATGGTATAACAATTTTATATACAGTGAGACCTCAAAAATAGTAACTTAAGGTCATAGCCAAATATTATTTTATAGAAAATTATTGCTATATAACATAAAATTACTCATTGTCAGTGCAAACACATCGCGAGATAATTTTCTTGTCATTGAAGATAAATGCGGATGTTTGAGTCTCAGAGTTTATGCGCATGTACACACGCACATGTGCATTTGTTTCTCAATTGTATGTGTATATCTCTGTATAAAATCAACCTAAAAGTTGAGCCATTTTAAAAGAAAACATTTTTTTCGAGAAAATTAACGAGCTAAAGAGAGATGCAAAAAAAGTCCTGCCAACCACCACGGTTGAAAAGCATGTCGTGATACGTGTGTAGGTATGTAGATGCCGTGGCAGTGGATTTTGAAATCTCCCCCGTATTCGGTCGTCGGCACATGTCAACCACCGCCTCCGCGCAGGTCGCTCGTGTCGTTTATAGAAGCGGAGCCAAAACCAGCTTTCGGAGTGCAGACGTTGCAATGGAACACGTCACGCCAAAAAGACGCGGCGGAGAGAGTGTGAGGGGAGGGAGGGGGGGAGGCAGACGATCTCGACGTACGTATGGTGTGCTCTTAAGCGAATACGTAGCTCGATCGAGGGCTTGATGGGGTATATTTACTTCCCGATCACGCGTATCTTTTCTTTTTTTACGACTGGGGGCGCTCGGACGTTATGAGATGTTTTTCTTTTTAACTCCCGAACAAAAAAGCTGGTGGAAAGATTTACTTTGACTCATGTTAGATAAGACATGCGTTTTCACAAGTGAACACTGACAAGATTTATCTGTGAGATAATTAATAGCTAGCGGAGAGCTCGTTGCTTCGCCACGATTAGTCATGTGGACATTACAAAAAATTGTTCAATATTTACCCGTCAAAAGAGAAGCAAGTAAAGACTTTAAAAAAAACTTTTTAAAGAAGAGGAAAAAAATGGGGTATGAAGTTCTATGTTGCTTCCATGAATTACGTTTTCAATTTTTTAGTTATAGTTAGGAATAAAAAAAAAAGTAATTAGTAAATATTTCACCATAATTTGTCGTTTCATGGGCAATATTACAAAGCCGCAGTGTTTGATCCAGTTGTAATCATATCAGTTGTAACTTAAAAACAGGATAAAAGTAAAAGCGATCCGTGAAATTTGATGTGGAGTTAATTGAAATAATGGCCATAAAATGCTGTCTGGTGAAGTTTTGACTCTAAAAAAGTGTCGTTTGATTTTCCCATGTACGAGGTCACGTTATCACTTAAGTAACTTCCGGTATAAATCATTTTGCGGCTTGCCGAAACAATTCCAATTTCCAATGCGGCCCGCCGAGGCATTCGGAAACACGAATGCGGCCCACTACCTACAAAAGGTTGCCGACCCTGGAGGTAGCTGATTCTTAGTGACCCAATACTGTTATACTGAATACCAACTTATGGAGCGATTTTAAACGGTCTTATTTTAAATGTAATGATTCAACTTACTTCTCCACTTAAATAATTGCTTAATACGTCGTACTTCTTTTGTTTAAATATCGTTTTAAAAATCTGTTTGGAGGTAATTCTACAATATATTTGTGCACTTTGAGACAAATAATCACGTGACTTTCTTTTGATCGCTTGAGATTTCGGAATTAAAATTCGCACGAAAGATTCAAAACGATTTAATGCTATAGTTCGTCGCGAAACGCTCTTCCCGGAAGAGTGTAAATGTTGGAGGAAAAGTTTTTTTTGCTGGATTTGGATTATGAATGCCTAAAATACTGGTCGTCGAAACCGTAATTTTTCGCGGACTTACAAATTTCGGGACGAAAAGATAACCGCTCATTCGTAAATAACTTTTTACGGTCTCGGAAGGTTCGAAAATTTCTAAGAGGATAAATCCTACTAAGTTAGCATATTTCGAAAGCTATTGAATCCTGGGGCATAAAATTTACTGAATCGAGAGTATTCAATGATGCAGTTAGAATTCATAGAACCGGTATAACGTGACGCATAAAGAAAGTAAAAGCTAATGGCTAGTAAAAGGAGAGATCGTACCAGCGAATCTAAGTGGAAAAGAACGAAAAATACGCGGATTATGGTCAGATAACCTGGGCAAGGAGGATTAGGATAAGTTGCACAAAGACATGATTCTGGGGAAAAAGAAATGAAAGGTAGTTCGGTTGGGTTGGGAACAGAAATGCATGGAACAGAAGTGGCTTGATGATGGGATTGTTGTGGTAGTAAAACAGAGATGAAGCACTTAATGGAAGAATTTATCGAACAATGTAGTTTCCAGTTCGGTGAGAGGCGGTCACTCGGGAAGTCGACTTTATCTTCGATGGTGGAATACTTATAATGAAGGGGTTCGGATGGCTACGGTCCGCGAAACAATGAAGAAAAGACGATCTGTGGAATTTAACGCTGACGATTTCAGAATCATAATGATGATCCTCAAAACCTTGCTCGTTGAAGTTTTGGTGTATATGATACCGTAGAAGCTCTGGCTAATATCCGATTTAATCTCTTAATCCAACCCGTCGAAGCACTTTTAATTTCCAGTACGAACTGATAAATCATCCGCAAGTTCCTCCATGGCCCTCCATGTACTGATAGAGCTGTTTTAGAAAGTGTTGGCAGAAGGACTAAATAAATCATCGCATAAAATATTTTACGTTATGGAGAATTTATGTTGTTTTCGGGCTGAAATCTTTTACTAATAAATATTTTTATCGAAATTCGTATTTCGGGTTCTCAAACTTATCCATTCGTACCATAAACATTCTTATCTGAACAATCACGAGGCGTTTATTAAAAATGCCGTTTGAAAAGTCGAGGGAGAAAATGCGAACACAAGTCAATTACTGTCGATATTTCAAGGCTTTAAATGTGAAGAAGGTTTTCCTGCGAGCAAACACGGTGGGCGTTGAGGTTTACGACGCAAAGGAAGAGTAGAGCGAACGAGAGAAAGATGGACTTTTATGAGATAGAAATGGTTTTGCGGAGAAATCGACGTATAGAATTCTAAGGATAAGGAGTTAGGTTTATCGGGCGTTGGAAAGGGCGGAGGGTACTACCCGACGCGTGCGAAGGAGAGATTGCCTTTTTGGAAGGGAAAGGAGGGAGTATAGATGGGAGTTGACTTGAAGAGGTTAGTCGAGGTAAATTAAGGAAGAAGAGGCTAGTCAATTGAGAAAGTTGCGGTGACTGAAGCTTGCTCCCGACCATTGTTGAATTCAGCTCGACGAAGAAATGAGTAAGGTTAGGGATGTGTTTGATGGTAATGGTAACGTTTTCTTTCGAGCCTGAACAATTTTTCTGGTAATTTCGTTTATTTTTCATCCATTTTTTGAAACGCTACTGGGCATACGCTTAGGCGTTAATTATATGTATAGTACAAATGGTTGAAATGCGCGGCGATGAAATGAATGCAATTTGTAAAATTTTAAGGTAGGTACTTTTTTACTTAAATTTGGAAATTTTGTTCCGTCATGACATCCGATTTTTTTACCAGGTTGTATTTATGAATAATTGACGCAAATATTTTATGCATTGGAGATTCTTACAGCCATCAACCAATTAAGTGAGCCATTCGCCAATTTCAACTACATAGAATTGGTCAGAAGTAAGTCAATGATCGTCGATTCAAAGTTCTTGCTACAGTCAACGATCAGGGTACCACCTCTGACTGCTTCGTTGTAGTTCAAACTATTATCATTTAATTATTGTGTGAATTCGTTTTCTGTATAAAATAGTTGATATAATCCATAAACCGATCTCGCTTTGTAACTTTTTTTACAAGAAATTATACTAATTTATGCAATATTTCAAACGACTCGTATGTAAGAAAAGCTTGAAAAATGAATATTATTAAAAGGTGCTCATTGTCAGTCTCAATTAATTGTAACTTACGTACTCAGCCATATGAATAAATTCATGCACACATCATCTTTCACCGCAACGCTTCTTACGGCATATATTCAAATATGACCAATTTTATTCATATAGCAATACATTTTACAAATGTGCTACGAATGTTTTATCCGGTGTATTTCACTCTTACAAACTCATTCTACTCTTTCTGCCGCACTTGTAGCATAGAGGTTAATTAACCCAATTCCCTGACCTTTTTTCCCGGTATGGCATCCAATCCTGCGCTAAATATTGTCTTTGAAAATATGCCTAAGAAGCGAAGAAGTAGAACTGGAAAGAGGGCCTTTTTCCGGCATTAACCTCCCACTTAACGGAGCGAACCACCTCGGAAATTGGAACCTCAGATCTCTTGTAGTTTCTTCGAAGCGCTTCACTGAATCCCTTCGGTAAGTTTCCGGAATGCGGACGATCGATAGTTTGTCATTCGCAAGTAATTTCAGAAAGGAGTTAATACGTTCGTTGATGGAAAAAACCAGAATAACTTAAGTTTGATCTTCGGTGATGGATTTTTACGCAAAGTCAGAGAGAGCGACTGCTCATGGCGACGAATTTTCGTGGACAAACAAAATAACCGTTAAACGAAGTCGTAAATGACGTAGAAACGCACTCATCAGAGATCCCTAGTTTTCGTTATAGGGGAAAGTCTCTCATGAAGGGCTAGAGGTGAATCTAGCAGGATAGCTTAGGGGAGGGATACTAATAAAACAAATCTAATAAATAATGTCTCATTATACTAAATATACGGTATATATTACGCATTGGTTAGCTATTTGCGAAGTATTTATAGAATGGCAATAATATGAAAACATGAATTGAGATAATATTTAAAAAAAGATCGATCATATCCCTTAGAGAGGGTAATTACCCCCATTATTGGGAAGGGCGTGGAAACTGAATCAATTCCTTGAGAGGCTGTAAATTGCGAGCGAACACGTCAAGTTTTATTTCGTGTAAAGCGAAGCATCTGCGCAATCGAACTCGAAAACGGAATCATAATCGCTATTCCCCCGACGCGTTCGTCGCTTTTACCCTCTTTCGTGTTTAACGCGTCATTCCACTTTAAGGCCGTTAGGTAATACGCGAATTTGATGACGACGAAGGAGGCTTAAGAATCACGCGCCGAATAGACGTGTCCCTTTGCTCGACAGGGAGCTTACCCAACGAAACGAGGCTAAAGAAGCTAGAATTTCCTTTGTTTTCCTGACGTCCTTACTATTTGTGACTGAACTATAAAGGTACCACTATAATTCGGTCGTCATGGAGCCTAAAAATCGTTCATTTTTTTAAGTAAGTGCAGCTTTTAAAAATCGAAGTTTTTCCCCGATTGTGGCCAAATTTGACTGGAAGATGAAAATAGTTGTTGATTAGAAAAACCAAAACGTCGCTTTTAGCATAGTTTCCAAATGACCAAATAGTTTTCATTTCAATCTCAAGATTTTCCATTGTGGAATGTTTCATAAGAATTCATACCAGAAATATACTTAACGGCGTATTTGTTCAGCGAAACCTTTCCAATAATTATGTTAATTCGGTGAAACTTTTCTCAAAACTCTTCCAATACGTTTCTCTTTCAGCTGTTTCGAATCTTTGATCCGTTTTTTTCGCATCACCGAAGTAAGAGTTTTCTTTTTTTCCGTTTAAATTAACTTCTGGATTCTCTTTTCGCCATACTTAAGTATTTAATATCGGTCTTCGATATCGATTTCGAGCCAAATTACGCCTTTTCGAAAAGAAGGCGATATTATCCCGTTTCGGCGAAACCCTCCCTCCAGAGCGAGTAGCCTCAAGCAGTCTGGAAACTCAACCACGCAAAAATGTACTTTTTTTAGAAAAGCAACCGAAAAACTTTTCGTTTGCTCGCTACAACTCTTGAAGTTCTGAGGTCTAGGAATCAAAACAAATGTTCAAACGAAAACCTTAAAAACTCGTCCGGGTGCTTGATTTCATTGCTCGAACCTCGCAAACATATCAGACTTCTAGCAGTAAAACGCGCCCTTTATATCTTTTCACTTTCTGTCTCTCTCCTATCTTCTCTCCTGTATTCTCTCCCCTCAGCGTGTCTCTCTCTTACTCGGGAACAGCGACCGCTCTCTTCTACGCTCGGCTCATCTCATTTTCCTCGACGGCGCTATTTTCGTAAAATCGCGCTTTCCTTCGTTCTTCTCTCGGGGTCCTCCGCCCCGCTCCCCCATCCCCCTCGTCCCCCCACTCCATTACCTTCTCCCTTTCTCTCTCTCAACCACGCCTTCTCATTCCCCAACCCAAGTTCTCTCTAAATCCAGCTACCTCTTCTCATTCTTCTCTCTCTCCCACTCTTTCTCCCACTCTCTTTCTCCTGCTCTCCTCCCTCCCTTCTCTCCCACTCTCTTTATTCCTTCCTCGCTTTCTTACTCCCTCTCCTCTCCCTATATTGCTCTCTCTCTTTCTCCCTCCCTCTTTCTTCCTTCCTCTCTTTCTCCCTCCCTCCCTCTTTATCTCCATCTCTCCTCCCTCACTCTCCCACACAACCTCTCTCTATACCTCCCTCTCCCTTCATCTCTCTTCTCCCTCCATCTCCTCTTTCCCTACCTTTCTCTTCCACCCTTCCTCACTCTCCCTCCCCTTTTCCATCTCTTTCTCCCTCTCCCTTCCTCCATCCCTCTCTCTTCTCCCTCTCGTTCCCTACCTTTCTCTTCCACCTTTCCTCTTTCTCTCCCTCCCCTCTCTCTCCATCTCCCCTCTCTTTCTCCCTCTCTTTCTCCCTTTATCTTTCTCCCCTCTCTCTTTCTCCCTCTCTCTTTCTCCCTCTCTCTTTCTCCCTCTCCTCTTTCTCCCTCTCTCTTTCTCCCTCTCTCTTTCTCCCTCTCTTTCCCTCTCTCTCCTCCCTTCTCTC
>CM054117.1:38779563-38894435 GCA_028673005.1 Tanypteryx hageni | reverse complement strand
GAAAATCGTTTAATGAGTGGCAAGACTTCTTAATTGGCATACACGTCTTTGTTAACCCTGGTAAGGTACACTAGGTTTTGGCACCTTATTCAGGTGCACTTGGGCACTGAGTACCCCCCTGAAGAAAATATATTTTTAGCCATTAACTATCAGCAAAGAAATGTGTTTATTTTTTAATTTATAAATAAAAAGTGAAAAGAAACAGGTTTAATAATTATTTAAAACATTTGTTGCAAATTATATCCGAATGATTCCGGCAAGTAAACTCCTGACAGTTCTTGCAGCGTGCTATAGTTTTGCAGTCCTTACTGCGATCGCATAAGATAGCACGATGAGATCTTCTAGTTTTTCTTGAGGTACTGTAAGCATGACAGTTGATCATACATGTCTACACCCCCTTCGTATAATTATAATATTCAATAATTTCAGGTTTCTTACTCTCTGGAGGCATATTCATTCCTTCGTGCATAGATGATAAAAGAAGAACAGTTTTATTTTTTTTAGAAGAATAAGAAACAAGAGTCAAGTCTCTGTCGAAGGCAAAAATACTTGTTTCAGCTGGGCGTCCCTTTAGTGAGATTAAATCTGCAGGAATCTCTCTTTTGTTTCTTCTAAAACTTCCTACAACTGTAAGTTTGCTTTCTTTCAATAATTCCTTCGATTTCATTATCTGGGAAACAAATTTAAACGCCAAATGCTGTGCGGGTTTGGCTATTCAGCCATCCTTTCCAGGGATCGACATATCAAATTGTGAAATTAAAAGTGTTTTGGTGAAATTTGTTTATAAACATGTTTTACTATCATAAAGACAACATTTATAAGGAATATATCTTAAAATTTAAAAATACATTATCCACTCCGAGAGGTAAACAGCTATATCGACATCCATGGCAAAAGTTTTAAGATCGGTGCAGTGTATAAAAACGTGTCTCAATATTGCTTTTTGTACTAATCTGATCTGTGGAGTTATAGTTTTAGTCGGATTTGGAAATAATGGTGGATAATAAAGTTCACTGAACAGGTTCGAAAAAAACATACAATTCCGATACACTGGTGTATTCAAGGCCCCAATGACGCTACAGAAAGCACAAAAAAGAGTGACGGCAAACAAAATAAACGGCGCAGTATACATTGCACAAACTTTCTCATATGCGTACATATAAACCTTTGGCCGACTGTGTACGCTTATAAAAGAAAAAAACGTTTATAAATCAAAATTAGCCGTAGTTTAGCGTATATTTTAATGCCACTGGACGATATATAGTAATTTGTTGGGACATACGTTTGGCTCGGAGGAGCCTGTAACCTCTAGAGGGCGCGTCCCCGGGTGGCGGATAGGGGAATGCTCTACAGATATGTAGGGTAGGAGGGAAATAAAATACCTCCCGCGGACCAACAGGCAGCAGCGTCTGTTCTCCATATTAGGGGCGGCTGCAAACAGCGTCTGTTCCCCATGTTAGGGGCGGCTGAATATATAGGCGGAAGGCAATGGGAAACCACCGCCACAATATATCCCATGTAGAGGCATCATGACGGAGTCTTCTCTTGTTAAATATTCCGGAGGTAAAATGGTCCCCCGCTCGGATCTCCGGGGGGGACAACACGAGAGGTTCCGTTTAACACAAGGAAGGAAGGAAGCTGGAAAGAAGTTGAGAATTGGCACGTGGAATGTTAGAACACTCCTACGAGCAGGGAAGTTGGAAAATTTAAAGAAAGAGATGAAAATAAATAGAATGGATATGATTGGCTTAAGTGAAATGAGATGGGAAGGAAGAGGGGAAATAAAAAGTGATGACATCACGGTGTACTATTCAGGAGGTACTAGAGGAACGAATGGAGTAGGGGTAATTTTGAATAAGGAAATAGCAAATTGTGTACAGAGGGTGATATTTGTAAATGATAGAGCAATTGGTCTTAGAATAGGAATGCACCCGAAAGATCTACTGTTGATACAAGTTTATATGCCGACCAGCCAACATGAAGATGAGGCTGTTGAAGAAATATACGAGAAGATAGAAAATATTATGAAGGAGGAAGGTAAAAACTGTTGCAAGATAGTGATGGGCGATTGGAACGCTGTGGTAGGAGAGGGAAGAGAAGACCAAGTAGTAGGAAAATTTGGACTAGGGAAAAGAAATGAAAGAGGTGAAAGACTTGTTGAGTTCTGTAAAGAGAAGAGGATGTTTATATCAAATACTTGGTTTGAAAATCATAAGAGAAGGCTATACACGTGGAAATCACCAGGAGATGGAGCCAGATATCAAATAGATTATATTCTAGTGGAAGAAAGATATAGAAATGGAGTAAAAAAGGCATATGGACTTCCAGGAGCAGACATTGACAGTGATCATGTGCTCCTCATGGCCGAAATAAAACTAGCCTTGAAGAAGGTTAAGAAGGCTAAGATAGTTAGGAAATGGGATTTAGAGAATATAGCCACAGTAGGAAAAGAAAGAATAGGAGAAAAATTAGCTCAGGCAATCAAAAGAGAAAACGTGTCGGAGGAAAATGTGGATGAAGCATGGAATAGGATAAAGAAGGCTATAAGGAAAACAGCAGAACAGGCTATTGGGTTTTTCAAAGGAAAAAGAATAAAAAAGCCATGGGTGACAAAGGAAATGATAGAAAAGATGGGAGAAAGAAGGCAATACAAAAGCAGGACTGATGAAGATGGAAAAAGGAAATACAGGAAACTGAATAATGAACTAAGAAGAGAAACCCAAAAAGCAAGGGAGAAATGGCTAGAGGAGGAATGCTCAGATATAGAAGATCTAGAGAGAAAAGGAATGTATGACTTGATGTATAAGAAAGTAAAAAATGTAACGTGGGATAGACGGAGAACAAGTGCATGTGTGAAAGAGATTGCAAGTAAAGAAGATAAAGTTCTATATAAGGAAGAGGAGGTCCTTAATAGATGGAGAGAATACATGGAGGAGTTGTACAAATCAAATGAAAAACCAAAGGATCTCCGTATTGAAGAGCAGGATGAAATAAATAATGACGAAACAGGGGTTTCGATATTGAAAATAGAGGTGCTACAAGCAATAAAGGATATGAAGAATGGGAAGGCAATGGGGGTAGATGAGATACCGATAGAATTATTTAAGTGTCTTAATGAGGAAGGACTGGAAGAAATAGTGAAGTTGTGTAATGCAATCTATGACAAGGGGATGTGGCCAGAGGATTTCGTCAAAACAATTATGATTCCAATTCCGAAAAAGCAAGGAACAAGAAAATGCAGTGAACACAGAACAATCAGTTTAATTACACATGCAGCAAAGGTTCTACTTAGGGTTATGAACAGGAGACTAATTAGCAAAATGGAAGAAAATGTTGCAGAGGAACAGTTTGGATTTAGAAAGAGTAGAGGTACAAGAGATGCAATAGGATTGATAAGAATGAGTGGAGAGAGATATATAGAAAGGGGTAAAGGAATTAGTCTGTGCTTCATAGATATGGAGAAGGCATTCGACCGAGTGAACTGGGAAAAACTGATGGAAATACTAAAAGCAAAAAAAGTAGACTGGAAAGATAGAAGGTTAATTAAAGAGCTGTATATGAAACAGAAAGCAGCTATGAGGATAAAAGATGCACAGACCGAATGGTATGATTTAGGAAGAGGAGTAAGGCAAGGTTGCTGCTTATCGCCAACCCTGTTCAATATATATGCTGAAGAAATGATTGACAATGGAATAGGGAATGATAAAGGAATTAGTATTGGGGGTAGAATAATAAATTGTATAAGGTTTGCTGATGACATGGTAATTTTGGCAGATGAAACGAGGCATATTCAGGAAATGGTTACAAAGCTAGAAGACAGGATGATGGAATATGGAATGAAAATGAACATAAAGAAAACAAAGGTGATGAGAATAGGGGATAGAGAGATTATGAATGTGTCAATAAAGGATGGAAGAGTAGAGCAAGTAAAACAGTATAGATATTTGGGAAGCATGCTAACTGAAGACTGGAGAAGTGAAAAAGAAATAAGAACAAGAATAGCAATGGCAAAAGAAACATTTAATAAGAAAAAACGGGTACTATGTGGTAAAATGGATTTAAATCTGAAGAAACGTCTTGTGAAGTGCTATGTTTGGAGTGTATTGCTTTATGGGTGTGAAACATGGACGCTAAAGAAAAGAGAGAAAGAAAGACTAGAGGCATTTGAAATGTGGGTGTGGAGGCGGATGGAGAAGGTTAAGTGGACGGATAGGATAAGGAATGAAGCAATACTAACAAGGGTGAATGAGAAGAGAAGATTACTTGAAACAATTCAGAGGAGGAAAAGTAACTGGTTAGGGCATATCTTGAGAGGAGAAGGTTTACTATTGATGGTGTTGGAAGGATCAGTAGAAGGGGAAAGGAAAAGGGGACGTAGAAGAATAAAAATGTTTGACGATCTGAAAGAAAGGGGAGGGTATCAGGAAATGAAAGAAATGGCAAGGAACAGAAATGAGTGGAGACAACGCTGGTGCCAGGGACCTGCCTAGAGGCAGAACACCTCATGATGATGATGACGTTTGGCTTAGTTAGTATTATTTATGACATCAGATTGTACGATTAATTTTAATCAAAATCCTTATATCCATTTTTGAGTAAATTGAATTTTGTTTCAAAATATTCTAGAATATAGTACCCTTAATTGTTGCGCAATATCGTTCATCTCTTCAGAATGTCTATTATGAATGATATTATCCACATATATGAGATATCATTTGATTTAGTTTAACCGTCTAGACCAGCGGTTCCCAACCTTTTTCACTTCGCGAACCCCTTGAGCTAACCTATTTCTCTTCGCGAACTCCTTGGATTGCAACAATTTTGGCGGCGAACCCCTTATAATGGAGAGTAAATTTTTCAAAAACATCTTTTTGAACGCGTTTAATTCATGAAAAATAAAAAGTTTATATAGCACATAGCATGTAAACGTTCACAATAAAATCAGAATCTCTGATATTGCCATCAGTTTTTAGTTAGTACCCTGTAAAATTCAAATATAATTCTTGAAGCATAAGAAAAAATTGAAAATAAAACAATGCAACTAATTTGAATGAGATTAAAATATTGGTAAGAGTTGTAGAACCAAGAAATTTCCAAATTTCTCTCGCGAACCCCTCAGATTTATTTCGCGAACCACCGGTTGGGAAACGCTGATCTAGGATGTAGTAAGATTTTGAGTGGATCGTGGCGGAGGCGTGACGTCATTGGGCTTAGGTAAGGTAGCTTAGCGTACATTTTAATGACGCCATATAGTGATTTTTGAGGCATATGACTTACGCAGTATTATTTGTGACATCAGGCTCTACAATTGAATTGATTTTAATCAAATTCCTTAGAGCCATTTTTGAGTAAATCAATTTTTTATTAAAAAATCGCCAAGAATAGACTACCCTTTATTTTAGTGCAATGTCGTTTTTATGAAAAAAGGGCCTGCAAAAGATAATACTCGTATATTGCATTAATACGATATATCATTCGATTTTATGTACACGTTTGGGCTCTAGAATCGCGAACAAACCGCCAGACAGAAAACCACTTTTATGGACTCAGGGACCCCTAAAAACCGTATTTCCATCAAAATCTCGAAGTCGAATTTTTTTACGATTACGATACTTTCTCAATATACTACGTATATGAGAAAGTAAAAATTATCAAACATAATTTTTAAGTGATCCTAAAGGAACTAACTCTAAAGTGACAAGTTAATATGCATAGCCATCTCACATGCAAAATGTAAATCCGTGGGGTATTCATTGCCCCAGTGTACCCTTCCCGGGTTAAAAAAATAACGCAATTTGGTCATGTTATTGTTGATTTTGGAGCAAAATCCGTTTGAATGCAAACAGAATCCTTAAAAAAATTGTCCTCGAAACGTGGATGAGGCTGAGTATTCCTTGCACTGTCGCTCGACGGTTGAATACGCCTGCGTTCCACAGCGTTTCTTTTATGGAAATCGAGATCGAGGGAATTGGATTGGCAGCCGTTGACTCGAACGTTATTAACTTAGTTCGAACGGGGCGGAAAACAAACAGTTATTGACGTAGTGCGAGGCTTGGCTACTTTTAACGACTCGATTGAAGGCAGCGATTGTCGCTGGAATCGACTGGCATTTCTTGTTTTTTTCCGACGTTTCCAGGGTCTTTTCCGACGTTTCCAGGGTCTTTTACGACTAGGTCAATTGAACAAATCCACACACGGCACATACTTTTTGATCATTAAGGTAGGTTTAATGAAAGCTGGGAGCATTTTTCTGTGTAACTCTTTTGACCTTCAAATTTTCTTTTCACATTACACGATAGCTCAGTTGTTTTCTTTTGCCAGCACGTG
This sequence comes from Tanypteryx hageni, assembly GCA_028673005.1. NCBI lineage: Eukaryota > Metazoa > Arthropoda > Insecta > Odonata > Petaluridae > Tanypteryx > Tanypteryx hageni. The sequence continues at coordinate 38,888,108 of CM054117.1, read as the reverse complement.
TCCGGTCTCTGAATCATTGTGTAAATAAAGAAAGCGCAGAAAAATCCGAGAGAATATTTCGCCTCGTCTAATTTTTCTCCTTTCCCTCCGTTTTCATCTTTAGTGGTATCGTAAGACATTCTATGCGTGAACTTTCAAAATAGTGAAGTTGTTTTCGAGCATAAATTCAACACGTAGCAAACGTAATCCCCAAATCACTTATAATCGATTTATGCTGTCAACTACATGAAAATACATGTTGTTCTTTTTTTTATAAATGATATGACTTCCAGTTCGAAATTGATCAGTTAAACTTACTGAATTCGCGTAACAAGATTCTGACTAAAAGTCGCGGAGGAAAATTTATTGTCATGATCTTATGCAAGTGAAGTAATTTCTAGAGGGGATTCAAAATTATTTTTGGAGGGAAAGGCGAAAGCGCGAGAGAAGAGAAATTGTGAAAAGAACGAAATCGTAAAATGTAACGGATAAAGAAAGCAAAATTGAAGCGCTTTTATCGAAACGATCGGTCTTTCCTCTCTCCAAAATACGCGAGTATAGTTAATGCCATAACGAGGAAGTTTTAGTGCAAGTAGCAGGACCAAAAGAAGCTGCGCCCAAACTTTATTAAAAATGAAATTAATTATTTTATGTATGAATATAATCTAAGGCAGAGGTTCGCAACCTGGTGCTCGCGAGCATCGCGGTGCTCTTTAGCAGTCCTAACATGCACTTCTTCGATGTTAAAAATCGTCTTTCCTAGTACTATTAATTTGATTTGTTCGCCTATCTTTCTAAGCGCACAAAAGGACATTTTTAATCACTTCGTTGTTGACTTGTTTTTATTTATGATCATTCCTACTTTTAAACAAGTACAGCGGTGCTCGCTAGGTGCTCTAGGAACAACTATGTAACTATCGAACAAATTTGTGTGGAAGTTACATATTTGTCTCTTTCTTCTAAATACTTTATGCATGGATATTACACTTATAACCATACATCCAAAACCTTTTATTCAACAAGGACAGTTACTTAGAACAATGTGTCTACTTGCAACTCGCCCCTTCGCTTCGGTGGCCCGTACGCCCCTACGTCACGGAATTGAGTACACGTAACTAAAATGACTACATTTAATTAAAATTGTTGCTTTTATTTTGATCGAAGTATTCTTACCGGCTAATTTCACCTATTTCGCATGGCCCATGAAATTAAAAAATGTGGCCAATAGATGTACGTTGCGAATGATTTAAAGTAAAATCGATCGTTCGTTTAAAGAACCCTGGTAATTTACTTTTACTTATCCACTTTGACTTTTTGTCGCTACATCGACGTCATTTTCTCTTTACCAATGTTTTTTCTAACGTTTAATAGGTCATCGACCGATTGCACTTGCAAGAAAATGCATGATTTCGTCATTCGTGTGCAACTTAAATAGCAGCGTGCTTGCGACTTACCTCTAGATTCTTGCCTCGAAAAGTCTTAGACCGGCGTTAGAATCAAACCGTTGGTTACTGATAAGGTTTCTGAGCTCCTTTTAAGCACTACATTTGCATTAGAATTATTTGCTGGTGCAGGTGTTCCTAGGTTGCCATGCACATTTTGTGCACGTTTAGTTTGTGAAATTTTAAACATATCTTGAGAGTAATGATTCATAACCTACGTTACAATTGGAACTGATGGGAATTGAAAAAAATGTTGTCTCAATATTTTTGTACAAATCTTTATTTTCGGTCATATTGTCTGAATGATCGAGATGGCGCACTCGACTGAATAAACGATATCCCTGAGTTTTTAAGTAAATAATAGAGATATCAGTTACGGAGAACTATTTTAAAAGCGGACAGACTGGACAGGAAATTAACAATAATCGACACGTGAAGCTTGGAATTCGGTTCCAAGCGTGTGGTTTTAAATTTTTAATAAGAGTTATACATACAGATACCCCGAAAATGGGCTCAAACCAGTTATATTTGCTTCTGTTATTTGTCACGTAAAATGTGGAATGACAGTCGAAAATCGATGAACATTGGAAGGGATTCCGAGCCCGATGGTATTTTCTGTCAGGCGGGATAGGTAGGTGCTTAAGATTTCGAAGCCATTTAAATTCATTCGGGAGTTGCGTGGACCTACGTATTTCCGAATGCCCTTTTAAAGTCATTACCAGAAGAGGGTGTACAAATGAAAATTGGTCGTAGTTTCGAGATAGTTTATTTTTTCAGAATGCCCCGACATGGAACCCAAATAATAAATAGTCAAAGTTTGGACAAATTGCCGGTTGTCATAGTTTAGTTTATATAGGATAGAGACAATGCTATAATAGTGTAGTGCAGAGGTTCTCAACCGGGGTGAAATCGTACCCCAGGATGACGCAAGAGTTATTGAACTGTGACGCGAATATTCGGTAAATTCACAATGTATCACATTCTGTCTTAAGAAAATAAATAAAACCAGGATAATACGCGCGCATGCTTCCTTAAACGTGTATATTTTTTATCTTTATATGATGGGGAAAGTACAATTTATCTTCAAATGCGACTTGAAGGAAATGGAACTGTTAACGTTGTGACGCAGAACTGAAAATGAGGTGGTGCAGGCAAAAAAGGTTGAGAACCACTGGTGTAGGGTTTTAATGTTAACTGTTAACTTTCTTTTTGTTTATTGTTAAATCTAACGTTAAATCTATGAATCTATCTTAATGATTTTTAATTAAAATTTTTAATGTATTAATATTTTGATTGGATATCCAGAGTCTCTTATATCATTAAAATTTGCTGGAGAAGTTAAGTTTGTACTTAAATTCTAAATCGTTTTTCTTAGAAACTCTGGGTCCTAGTTACTACGAAATAATATACGAACACGCACGCACCAACTCATACGTGCGTTCGAACACGTAAAATTCATGTCTATTTTATTTGACTTTAATTAATAGAATAAATTTCCCATGGGATAAAAACAGTACCTCACGTCGAAACTGTTGCTGCGTGCTTTTTACTAGGCAGTGGAATAGTTGAAATAGATATTGCAAAAAACCTAAGAAATTGTTTTCTTAATCTCTGTTTCTTGGTTCGAAAATACTGATTTAAAAATATTCCCTTTGACCTTCAAAAGGTCTGTAATGTATTTCGTCTACAGTTTACCGAAATTAACTTCCATGTTTTATAGAGAAATTCGTTATTTTTCATTTTCAATCATCGCACCGTCATATTTCAAACTCAAAATTTCACTCGTTCATCTCTATTTTTGTTGAGCACTTTCGGCATTTAACGAGAGCGAGAGTAAGTTAATCGATTGGCTCGAGAATTTTTTTACCGAGATTAAGTCACGAGTCAAGTTCATCGTTTCAAAGATCAACTGAGGGGTGTATACTCGGGGTAAAATTGGCGCTCCCACTTGGCAAACGGGAGCATTTCAAACATTTAAAAATAGCCTGCACTGAAAACTTGGTCGAAATTTGCTTGCCTCCTTTGAGCCAATGAAAAAAAACCTCGACTTTCTGAATTAATCGCGCGTAATATCTCACAATTTTCTACAAAAACTACTCCGCCGGATGTAATTCGGGCATGATTAAATTGACTGTTTTCCGTCAACGAAATTTTCCGAGTCCTTGATGGCATTTGGAATTACTTATTTCCATGAAATAATATGTCCTCGATGGTTCTTTAAAAAAGTAATTTCAGGGACAGTTAGCGTTGGTTTCGCGGATTTTTTCAAAGCCTACTATTCTGTCATAATGGGACAGATTGCATTCAGTTTGGATAAAAATTGTTTCGACGTTATTTGTCAACTGGAGTAGACATCTGCGTTTCTAAAAAGTATGTGATTCCTTTTTGCAAAAATAAACAAGAATGTCGGAATACACAGTTTTCAAAAGCGTTCTTTGTGATTCATGATATCATGACAAAAAAGACGAATATTAATGGCTTACTTAGTCACCAAACTTTTTACTGAAAGGGCCACAGGAGGCTTCATGATCCACTGTGCCGGCCACATACGGTATTTCAAGTGACTGATCGGGCCGTGTGAAAATTTCAGAGCAAATTTGCGAATTTTTTTCGATTCTGTAATACGTAATTCGCTTATATTAAAAGTAGATTTCACCCCAGCACTCGGAAAATGTCGTTTAGACATCATAAATGATATCTAATGAATACTCTTGCTGATAAAGCGGGCCGTATCAAATCACTTTGCGGGCCGGATGTGGCCCGCGGGCCGTAGTTTGGGGACCCCTGGCTAATGCCGAAGCACTGCAGTACGATATATCAGAAGCGACGTCAAGAAAATATTGAATTTGTTATTTACCGATTTATTTTATAATTGCAGTAATTAATAAAACATCCGAAAATTATTTAAATCGTACCTAACTTGAAATGAGCATTAGTAATCTTTACGTTTACGTTCATTCTTTCCTCTTAAATTATCCATTTATTTTCACTTGCAAAAGCTGTGTTCATACGTAAGGAAAATGAACGTATTTAAGTTCATTTATTCGTCGTGGATAATCCATTTCCTTTCATTAACTATATGGTATAGGCGAACAAAAGGAAATTAATCGTATTTATATTAGGCATTTTTTACATCAGTTGGTACGGAGATTGTTTTCGTTGACAAAACCAAAAATTCTGGAAAGAACTGATCCGCCTAATTTTCTTTCAGTAAAAGTTTAATATTTCACAAGCACTGGTGTACACAGGTTTCCCGTGGTACAGATGACTTTTCGTCAAATTCGCCGTAGTATAATCGTATAGTAATGTATTTGATTTGAAATCAGAATATTATTTTCCTCATATTGTGGTAGCCCTGCTTTTTTGACCCGTTCGAAACGTACTCATCTCGTTTTTCCATTCTATACTCGCCCTACAAACGAAATTTCTTTGAAATCCGTTCAGCCAACACCTTCCAAATTCATAGTTACAGAAAAATTCTAAACTTGATATTGTGGTAGCCCTGTTGAATCCACCCGATTGAAATATGACATTTTGGTTATTTATTTATATGAAAATTATATATACCATATTTGGTTAAAATACATTGGGTCAGTTCTATAGAAATACGTGTAAAAATATAATTTCCCTTTTTATTGTGGTAGCCCTACTCTTTTGATCCGCTTTAAACATCTTGATTTCATAATGGCATGATGTACAACTCTTATATACAAAATTTAATTGAAATCTGTTAAGCCAATTCCTTAAAAATCCTTAATTACCGAAAGAGTTTAATCTGTAATTGTGGCACTCCTGTTTGGCTGATTCGGTTAAAATATGCTAATATGGTTTTGTATATATGTGTATATTATACGTGTTAAATTCGGTTCAACACAAATACGTGTAAAAATAATTTTTTTATCCCTTGTATTGTGGCAGTCCTGCTTTCTATATCTATACTAAACATACTGATTTTGTTATTTTATGTTGCATGCCTACTTCATACAGAATTTCGTTGAAATCGGTTTGGCCAATTCCTTCCAAATTCATAATTACCGAAAAGTTTAACTTTGCAATTGTGGCACCCCTACTTAGTCGATCCGGTCCAAATATGTCATGTTGGTCATTAATTTATGTGAATATTTTATGTACCAAATTTAGTTGAAATCGGTTCTTTCATGAAGAAGATGTTAGGGGGACACACACGGACAACGAGACGATCTCATGACTACTTTCCAATTTTTGGAAAGTAAGCTAAAAACACGAAAATTTTCAAAGTTCAAAGTGAATTACAACTTTTTCGTTTGATTTTCTTGAAAACGGCTACTCATTCGATACAAATATATTGAACAAAACATATTGTTTGATTAGTTCTACAAGACTATTTTACGAGATATGAATGAAATTTCATTTTTTATCACCAGTAAAGTGGCACTTCAGATTAGGATATGTGGACCATTTATATCATTTTCTCATATTCTTTGCCCTAAAGTCCTAAATAGCAAATTTCATGAACATCCGCCCAGTATTTTCGGAGATGAAACCTGGCCGGATGGGGGGAGACGTGCCCACAAGGCCTTCCGCTACTATCACTTTGCTAGAAAACGCTTGCCTCTGGAAACATGACGAAGATATTTTGGCTCGTAAATACTGCGCCATTTCTGTTCCTAACGTATTTTGTTGCGACAACTTCACCGGCCATTAACAAGATTGGAAAGGTGTACTCCATGTCGGAGTACACCGTTTCCAAATGCGTTCTTTGAGATTTCACAATGTTCTCAATATTTTTCGCTCAGATGAGAATTTAACGAGAAGCAAGCGAGGTACGTTGTAAAATACATGTAGGTATTCATGTAAAGTAGTCGTAATTATTGTCCGATTTTAACCAAAATTGGAATCGGTCAATTAATTTTAACAACTCCCCAAAATCAAATTTCTTCACTATACGTCAAGTGGTTCCCGAGTTGAAACAAAGGAACATTGTAAAGTACATGTTAGTCTTCATGTAAAGTGGTCGTAATTGTTGCCTGATTTTAACCAGAATTGGAATCGGTCGACCAATTTTAGCAAAACTTCCCAATACGAAATTTCATTAAAATACGTCAAGCGGTTCCCGAGTTGAAACAGGAACATTGTAAGCTACATGTAGGTCTTCATGTAAAGTGGTCATAATTTTTGTCCGATTTTAACCAAAATTGGAATCAGTCTACCAATTATAGCAAAACTCCCCAATACCAAATTTCATCATAATAAGTCCAGCGGTTTCCGAGTTTTAACATGCGGACGGACGGAAACGACCTCCCCTATATGCGTTCACTTCGTGCAAAGAACGCATAAAAATGAAGCTGCGGCACTGCGATCAAGTGCAGGGTCTAGCAAGTGGGCGAGTAGGGGCGGACTGGGCGGGGGCAGTAATCTCCGGATGTGATACGTGTTTCCGTGCTGCGTGACCGCTTGCTACGTCCGCGAACCAACTATTGCGTTTCAGCGAAGTGAAGGGGGTTTGGGAAGGGAACTGAGACAACTGTGAGATAATTTGAGGATGTACCCGGTTAAATTACGGAACGCGTATGGCAGAAATACTTTTTTCTTGTGTAAGGGTATGAAGCAGGGGTCTCAAACACGCGGTCCTCCAACCAAGACAATACGGACCCCACATTAATTAATTACACACATTAATTAATTAAAAGTACGGTGGGTTTTCTGTTATTTTTTCTGCTGCTGGAAAGTTACCCGGAAAAGAACTGTCGCTATCTTTGAAATGATGAAAAAATCTCTTCAGTACGTCTTTGTGTACATCCGCTCTGATTGCTTAAGAATGCAGCAACTCCATAACCTCAGCTCAGATTACATTAAAAATTATTGTAGCAAAATGGTCTAATTTTTTGTCAGGGTACTTCCTCTTGATGGCTTTCAATGGAGGGCATACATTATTATTCCTTAGATTAATTCAGAGAATGAAAAAAAGGTACTGGCGCCGATTTATTCTTTTAATCTATCGGTGACATAAGTGACCATTTACCAGATTAAGTGGAACATAAATAGGGCTCGTTCACAAATCCTTAAAACACGAGTATCTTCGCTTAGCATCTCCAACAGAGTAAGATTCGTACGTTTATTTTATTTATTATTACTTGCCCTATTCCGTCGCATAAATCTCAACTTTTCCTCCGCAGAGACAAACTGCAGAAAATAGCAATAATTTCCCTAATAAATTTTTCCTTCCTGTGCCGAAAATTTCAAGTCCTTCCGAAATGCTATCCGGTGGTGTATGTCCCGTGCCAAATGCTTCCGCCTTGCGAGAAGGAGATCAGGGAATTCCGTGTGAGAGAGGAGAAGATGCTGACCTCCCTCAAGGGAGGACGCGCCATTCCCTTCTTTCGCTCGCATGCTTCCTCAATCCTCCTTTCGTTCCTCCTTCCCCACTCCTATCTGCTGCCCATCACCTAGTCCTGAAACTCTTCCACACACGGGTTCCTTCCCTCCCTCCCCAACCCAACCCAACCCTCGCTCTCCTTCCTCTCTCTTCCCTCCCTCAATCTTCCCTCCCTCAATCTTCCCTCCCTCAATCTTCCCTCCCTCAATCTTCCCTCCCTCAATCTTCCCCCCCCTCAATCTTCCCTCCCTCAATCTTCCCTCCCTCAATCTTCCCTCTCTCCTCTCTCATCCCTCTCTCTCTCTCCTCCCTCTGTCTCTCCTCCCTCTCTCTCCCTTCCCTCTCTATCCCTTCCCTCTCTATCCCTTCCCTCTCTATCCCTTCCCTCTCTATCCCTTCCCTCTCTATCCCTTCCCTCTTTATCCCTTCCCTCTCTATCCCTTCCCTCTCTCTCCCTTCCCTCTCTCTCTCTCTCCTCCATTTCTCTCCCTCTTTCGCCCTTAATAATGTCGCTTGTCTGTCTTTTTCTTCCTCTCTCTCCTCCATCTCTCTCATCCATCTCTCTCATCCATCTCTCTCATCCATCTCTCTCATCCATCCCCCTCTCCTTCTCCCTCTCTCCTTCTCACTATCTCCTTCTCCCTCCCTTTCTCTTTCTCCCTCTCTCCTCCCTCTCTCCTTCTCCCTCTCTCCTTCCCCCTCTCTCCTTCTCCTTCTCTCCTTCTCCATCTCCCCTTCTCTCTCTCTCCTTCTCCCTCTCTCCTTCACCCTCTCTCCTTCTCTCTCTCTCCTTCTCCCTCTCTCCTCCCTCTCTCCTTCTCCCTCTCTCCTCCCTCTCTCCTTCTCCCTCTCTCCTTCTCCCTCTCTCCTTCTCCCCCTCTACCTCTCTCCTCCCTCTCTCCTTCTCCCTCTCTCCTTCTCCCTCTCTCCTTCTCCCTCTCTCCTTCTCCCTCTCTCCTTCTCCCTCTCTCCTTCTCCCTCTCTCCTTCTCCCTCTCTCCTTCTCCCCCTCTCCCTCTCTCCTCCCTCTCTCCTTCTCCCTCTCTCCTTCTCCCTCTCTCCTTCTCCTTCTCCCTCTCTCCTTCTCCCTCTCTCCTTCTCCCTCTCCCTCCCCCTCTCTTTCGCCCTTAAGTCGTTTGTCTGTCTCTTTCTCCCTCTCCTCCATTTTTCTCCTCACTCTCTCCTCTCCCCATCCTCTCCCCATCCTCTCTCCATCCTCTCTCCATCCTCTCTCCATTTCTCTCCCCTCTCTCCCCTCTCTCCTCTCTCTCCTCTCTCTCTCCTCTCTCTCTCCTCTCTCTCTCCTCTCTCTCTCCTCTCTCACTCCTCTCTCACCTCCCTCCCTCGCTTTCAGCTTCCTCCCTCTCTTTCATCTTCCTCCCTCTCTTTCACCTTCCTCCCTCTCTTTCACCTTTCTCTCTCTCTCTCACCTTTCTCCCTCTCTCACTCTTTTCTTCCTCCTCTCTATCTCCATCATCCCTGCTCCTCCCTCTCTCTTACCTTCCTCCCTCTTACCTATCTTCTTCCTCCTCCAACGCGCTCCGCTTCGCCACCGCCCCCGTCGTCCGCAGCCCCACCCTCCTCCACCCACCGCGTCCTTCTTCATCAGCGGCCGTAAATACGTTCACTACCTCCAGTGTGCTGGAGAGAAGCCTTCGCCTCCTTACGTGAGGGTGGGTGTGGTAGAAGAAGGCGATGAATCCCCGTTGCACAACGGGAGTGTACTCGTCGCCCAGCACTTGTTATTATCCCGCACTTATCCTTTAACTCTCCCGTCACCTGCCACAGTCGGAATACGATTGGTTGATTGATTTACGTATACATCCGAAAGTATGTGAGGAGGATGATAAGGTCCTGCTCATCACCTGCTGTACGCATGCTGCATCGATTTCTTCCTCGAGTACCTTAATCGACGACGGGACGGATAAAATTGCAGCCATTCATTATGCGATTTATTTTCCATAGATGGAAACGGACTAATGACTAATTTTTCTTTTTCTCTTTTATACGTATGCACGTATGTCAGTGACGGATTCAAGGTTTCTTTCCCGAATGTCCCCTTATTTTTATTGATTATGTGAACTTAATGATTATTTTTATTAAGTACATCGTTAACTTTTTGATCAAAACTTATCTTAATTTAATTAAAAAATATAGTAAAGGTTTGGATTTAGTCCAATGTCTCTGAAAAAATAATACAGATAGCTAAGCTGCTCTGGAAACTAGAGACAGACGAAAGAAAACAAGCAGAGCTACTTAAAAACAAGGTGTGGCAGCAAGTGGGCTTTGTATCCAAATTTTAAATGTGGAAGCTAATAATTTTATAAGTAAACAAAAAGCTGTTGAGATAATGGTAAAGTAAAAGTTACCTTATCTTAGGGGGATTCAAATCTGCCAACAAATTGTAAATATAAAAAAATATAAAATAATAAAAATAAATAAATTATTATTGCGCAGACTCTTGATGAATTAATTATGATCCGGAGACTGACGGATGTACAGATAAACCATATACATGAGCGATTTTTTAAAGGAAAAAAGTGCCAAAAAGGAGACGGAAAATAATTTGCCCTAGGGGCGGGAAATTTCCAAATCCGCCACTGCGCAGGAAAAGAAAGCAGTGTGAAGGAGGGAAGAACATAGTGATAATACGAGAAAATGCTTGAAGGGGTAAGATTAATCCTCAACATGCGCATTTATCAATTTGCATAGTAAAGTTGTATAAATTTCAAGATATCTGCGTTGGTGTTTAAAGAAGTATCGTGAAAATGTTTTTTTAACTTTTTTGATTAAACATACATACATGTACAGTAAACCCTCGTATAGATATAATTGAGACATGCATCCGACACTTTTGAATAATCCCTGTTCTAAAGAACAAGACATTTCTTTCAGTACGTTTGTTTCTTGGGATATTTCTTCTAGTTGTGCGCGTCCCTCGGTTTAAAAAAAAATCGCGTAATTGTCACGTACTGGGCGCCGTAAACGCCTCCTTTCCTTTACATTCGGGAGTTTGTCGAGCGAAATTTCCATACCGGAGCTCACTTTCTGAAAAAAAGAGATTACTCAAATACTTAGTCTTTTACGACGCATCGTCCTTTGCATTTTACGGCTCCCCTTCCGTTTCACCACCGCCGGCAGCTTAGTGGCACTCCAGATGCATTTGGCGTTCGCGAGCCCTTAAAAAAAATAAGGCAAAGAATATCTTCGATGGGAGTTTAGTGCTGGCGTCTAGGAGCGTGCTTAAACACGTGGGCGGAGAGAGAGAGAAAGATAGATAGATAGATAGATAGATAGAGGAGGGAGAGAACGTAAGGGCAGGGGAGACTGGATAAAAAGGATAGGAGAGATGGCGGAGAGAGAGAGAGCTAATAAAGATGAATATAAAATTGGGTGGTAAGGAAAGAGTTGTTGGTAGATGTGATAAACTAATAAAGAAGAGTTAGGGAATAACTTTGAAACAGAAAAAATTCTGCTATGACCGGGAATCGAACCCGGGTCTTACCACTTGCCGGGCGGATATTCTACCACTGAACTACCTTAGCAAATAGCCCGCGTTCAGAAACAGGGAAGATTATCTGCTAAGGTAGTTCAGTGGTAGAATATCCGTCCGGCAAGTGGAAGATCCGGGTTCGATTCCCGGTCATAGCAGAGTTTTTTCCGTTTCAAAGTTATTCCCAAAATTACAGCTTATGCCATTCTGCATAGTTTCCTATTATTCCATCAAGAGTTAGGGAGTTTATGGAAGGGGAGGAAATGGGGAGGTCAATGGTAACGATGGAAGTGGTAGGGATGGGGAATCGTTGGAAGGGCCGGAGCGGGAGCCAAGGGAGGTGGCGAAAGGAGAATGAGATGGAAGGAGAGGGAAGGATAATAAGAGTGAGGGAGAGTGCGATAGGAACGGGAAGGGGGAAGCAGGGACGGCCCGAGGTACGGGCGCCAAAGTATTAGGGGCGTTAACCCGATCATCAGTCTTATACAATACCTGCAAGTGAATAAATATTGGATACCAATTGATTTCAAGGAGCGTGCGAGAATCTAGATGGAATTCCTTTTACTTTTCGTTATCAGTTATTTACGAAGCAATGAATAAATTAACGGATTCTTTAAAAATATCTCAACAAAAATTTAGGGAAGGGGGCGCTTGAGTGGTTTCTCGACCGGGGCGCCAAAATAACTTGGACCGCCTCTGGAAGGAAGAATAAGGAGGGAAAGAGAGAGGGAAATAAGAAAGAAAGATAAGGAAGATTAAGAGAGAAGGATAGGAAGAGAGAGAGTAGTATAGGATTGGAAAGGGTGGAAGGATAGGGAGGGAGAGAGGGAATACGATAGAGGGAAATAAGAAAGGATAAGGGCGATTAAGAGAGATGAAGCGATATGGTTTTGGCGAAAAGGATGAAGATAAAAAGGAGCTTGAGGTAAGAATAAGGGAGAGGTAAAAGGAGAGGCGGTGGTCGCGTAGGAACGCCCGTGTAGGCGAGCTACGTGGGAATTAAAAAATGTCTCCTTGAATCGAATATCTTCGGATTTTTTTTTATTTAAGGAGCGGTGGATGGAGATATCAGAAAGACATAGTTTATGCGCTCGATAATTGGCGTAAAATCTGGGAATTCTAATTTATGGCTGCAAGAGAGAGAAATCATCTTTTTCATTCACTTGTTTTTTTTGCGCGTCTATGACACAACGCACGGATTTAGACCATTAGTATCGTTCGCACGCTTATGGAGCACACCATCGGTCATCTTTTTATTTAAGATTCGGCGTCAATTGCGCAATCCTTCCATTCCTTGCAGTGTCGGAAGAAAGAGAGAGGGAGGTCAAGAGCAGTTTATAAATAAATTTCCGTTGCGTCACGTGAGGAGGAGAAAAAAGTAACGCCTGCCTCGCTATGCGCCAAGACCTCGAAGAAACGATTTCATCGGTAGTATCGCGTCTTTTATCGAGTATCTTTATTATTTCACGGATCGCTACTCCTTTTATTTTATCCCACGAAACGGATCGACATTCTGCGCGTGATAGCGGACCATCGATTTCGGTCGCTTGATACTTCTCCGAAGGTGGGCTGATACGTTCTCCGCCCCAAACCATTAGGCTGGGAAATAAATAATTTACGCCCCGACGAGGCGTTGCGTAGGTATAAGGGAGGGTTGCCCCGGTCCAGACGAAGGGAAGAGAGAAGAGAGTTGGAGAGAAAGAAAAAGGGCTGTGGGAAGGCGTTCGTTGTTTGCTGTGGCCAGAAGGAAGATAAGGCTTTTTTTAAGGAAAAAATATGTGGGTGGGCGGCGTCGGTGTCAGGGGTTGTTGTAACGGGTTGAAACAACCTTTATTACGCGATTAAATCGATCTCTTCCATTCCCTCGTCTTCTTCGAGCCTAGTCATTTTAACAATGCCCCTCCCGGGAAAGGGATGTTATTTATAGAACGGGATGGCATTAAAAAATAGTGGAATGCGAGCCGATGGATGAGGTCGGCAGCATCTGGAAAAGATGGTTGCTATGGGAGTGCGACTTTATCTATTGAGGATTTTAGAGACGGGCGAAGTAAGATTATTATAATGAGGATTAAGTAATGTAGGGAAGTTACATGATCGATTTGCGTGTATAGCTTTGATTCATTAAATAAGGAGGGATGTAAATTCAGTAAAATTAATGGGCGAGGCCGTTATTAAAATTTAAAAATTAATTTTTAATTAAAATAAAAGTTTAGATGTAAATTCAGTTTTTGCCACGATCCCAAATGAAGTTACGAATTAAGAACAGTTAACAAATTTTTATGTAGAAACTTTGAAATTCTTGAGTACTGTTAAGGTATGTGATATCTTATTGTAAAGTCGAAAAATTTTGATTCTTGTAATTTGTGTGGATTTTATGTGTTCTTAAATATATTATCATCGATGCCTTCCATGATTTTACCGTAAAGTAAAAGTTTACGTCCTTGGAGACATGAGTCAGTGCATGTGATGGATAAAGTTAGAAATTGGGTTTATCAATTTTTTACGGAGCAATATCTATAATGCCATCGTCTTATTTATAGGACGCTTTTCAAAACATAGATGTGAATAACTTATGAAATGGCCTTCTGGTATGCCAGACTTGACTTCGCAATTCCTTAAAACAGTTAACCGAGTTGGGTTTTAAGAAGACTGAGCGGAAAAGGAAACTATGAAAGTGAAGAAGTTAGAAGAAAGCTTAGAGCGTGTCATGCGTCGGGGAGAAGGATCGAGAGTGGGGAGTAGAGAGGAGGTGGAGTGAGAGGAAGAGAGAAGGAGAGGGAGAGTGAACGGAAGAAAATAAGGCGAAGGGACGAGAGGATGTAGAACAGAGGTCGGCAACCTTTAACATCATATGAGCTACTTGAAAAAAATTGAGACCTCAAGATCGACCACTTTTCCGATGACGGTTTTTTACAATACAATTATTATAACAATATTTTCATGTGATGCCTTACGAAGTGATGAGCTAAAATCGTATCTTATTGCTTTTGTCGGTGTGAACATTCGAAACTTTTTGTTCACAATGATAGACGTATTTTTTAAATTTCTCGATTTTTCTTAAGTCATGCGGGATCGACTATGATATGCTTCGAGATCGACCGGTTGCCGACCCTTGTTGAAAGTGAGAGGCGGACAAGAAAACAAGGCTATAAGACTTTTAAATGAAGTTGAAAAAGTTTTAAATTTTGCATTAAAATGAGTCATGATAAAGTTATATATTTCGCCCCTTTCAAGACTTGTATTGCATCTTCCACTGGTAGCTCTTCTACGCTTTCGCATTAAAGGGCTGCACAAACCTCTTTGAAGCACTCAGAAGACGTACGTGATACATACCATGCCTGAAAAGTTGTTCGGCGCGAATTTTAATAAGAAAGGAAATAACTTTAAGTACGTGAGGCGTACGCCAGGTCTGAAAGGATTAAACGAGAAGGAGAGAGCGATAGTAATCGTTGTTTTTCGAACATTTCCATTCTGATTAGTGTAAATGAATACGTGACTTCAGCAAGCACCATAGGAAGTTCCGTACGAATTTTTTTTTCGAAAATAACCATCACCTAACGTGAGAATGTGGTGACTTTTAAAAGAGGTTTGTAAATATTGGTTCGACATTATTGAGAGATGAGTGGGAAACTTCAGAAATGCGAAGAGCACGAGCGGCAGATAAAAGAGTGTTGGGAAAAATTTCGATGTTATCCTAAAATATTGATAGCGTAAACAGTGCGAGAGAGAGAAAACGATAGGAACGAGAAAAAAGAAAATCGAGCAGTAATGAAAGGGAAGAAAGAGAGGAATATTGGGAGAAGAATAGACGGTATAGATGGCTTACCTGAGATCTACGAAAATGTGGAGAGGAAGTAGCGAAGAAAGGGAAATGATAAGGATAGGGGTGGAAAAGACAAATAAATTTTAACAAATGTAAAAGGAAAAGCAAGAGGGATTAAAAAGGAAATGGGAAGGGATGAGAAAAATGGAGGGATAGTTAAAAGAGAGAGATGAGGGGGGTAAGAGAGAGAGAGGGGGGGAGGAATGTAGATGGCGGTAGTGGAGAAAGGGCGAGAGGAAAGGGGAAGAATGGAAGGTGGTGGGGGAGGGGAGAGAGAGAAGGGGGAGAAATGTGGATTTGGGAGCGGAGAGGAGGGAAGGGAGAAAGAGAAGAAAGAAAGTGGTAGGGAAGAGGGGGAATGTCAGGGAAGCGAGGAACGGATGGAGAGGAGAGTTGGGGGAGAGGGAGGGTGGCAGCCGTGGGTGGTGGTTGGGTGACCGTTCAGAGGTCTATTTCCGACTCTTGGCTTCGGCGCGGTTTCTCCATCAGCTTTCCTCCCTTCTCTTCACCTCTTCTCCCTCCTCCTTTTCACGTTTTCTCCCTCCTTCTCTCCCTTCTCTCGCTCTTCCCCTCCTTCCATTTCGAACGAAATGACTTCGTCTTGTTTATTCTTCGTTCTGCTCCTCGGGTCACTCCCCTCCTCCCCTCTCTGAAATTCATTTCTCTCTACAGCTCGGTTGAAATCTTACTTCAGGATAACTTTTGGCTTTGTCTTAGATAAAATTATTCCGCACGTGGGCAGCCAGATTAGTTCAACAGATGTCTCCTGCTGATTTCTTTTTAAACGGACGAGAACAAAATTCTATTCTTCGAGCAAAACGTACGTGTCGATTCATGCCGAATGCTAGCTCGATCTTTCTGCGTCTGATCTTTTTTTGCGGTACTATGGTACGTAATATGGTTTCATGCTCGGCGACATTTTCTCCCATTGCTCAACTGGATGGAGCTATTCCAAAATTCGCGGCGTATTCGAGCCGAGCTGTCATATTAAAACGTGTTTTAAGACGCACAGTCACGAGGGAGCGAAAAGAGATGGCTTTCGCATGTTTTGCACGATTACCCTCTATACTGCGTGCCTGAAAATTCCATTTGTCGGGATTGCTGTTTCATGTTTGATGGTTGTTTTAACTGTTACACCGTTACCAGAATACCTTCCCCATTTTAGTCATGCCCTATTTCCAAAATTTTACAAAATTGAACGCGTCACTGCCAAAGCCTGCGATAAACAAAGCTTTCAATAGTTATTTAAATAATTTTTTCCTATTCAAGACGTGTGCGAATAATTTTGATTTCATGCAGCGCACTAATCAAATTTTTCCTTGGCTAAAGTGCTCTCTCGATCGGTGGTCTTCAACCTGAGGTAAGCTAGTCCCAGAGAATGTATTAAGTGTATTTTAACGGGTGTACCAAATGTCAAAGGCCATTGTTCCACCGTTCTTGCATGTTTTCGAAGCCAAAAATTGGGATGTTCCAATAGCAATAGGTTTAAAAATAAGTCCTAGACAAAGTGATGTTAAATAAAACGCACTAACTTGAATTTTTCACGCGCCCACACAAAATGGCATGTTAAACAGTAACTTAATGCAACCTTGGGGTCTTTTGTCACCCAAGTGATGGCATGCGTTCATTTTGGCCGTGTTAGCGAAAACAGACTAAAACAGAATGGTGTCACGTAATTTTTTAATTATTTATGTTTATAAACATTTATTGTTTATTTATATCAAAGTAGTGATAATTTTTCATATCAGTTTAACTTTTAAAAATACAAGAGGATACGCGGTTATTAATAAACATTCAAACGGGAGGCTTAACACCAAAGGTTGGGTAATACCGCCATAGATTGAAATAGTATCCTTACTGTTATGCATCCACTTTTTTTTTCACTAGGCTAAAACGTATTTGTTTGTTAAGTAAATTTAAAAAGCTGTTACAAACAGCGAAATCGATTGAATTCAAAGTTTCGGTGAAAGATCTTTAAAGTGACGCGTGTATTATTCTGACACCATTCAGTAATTTTAAATGATGAGATATTTAAGAGCTCGTAGAAAACTAATCGTTTTATTGCCTTTTTTCTAAGTAATCTTAGTATTTATAGCTACTGTAATGTTTACCTGTTTAAAACACATTCGAAGACAAATCCCGCAAAACTTCCCAATCTATCCCACTTATCTCTGTTCTAATTTCAAAATCTAACGAGTAAATAATGAGAAATAAAGTTAATAGTTACCATTAAAACAATAAAATCATCAGTAATGCTTTCGGGCGTTTCCTGGCGCGTGTAACTATAAGCTGCTTCACATTCGTAATTAGCTTTTTAAATTGTAAAAACTGAGACCAAGTGCCATTATTGGATCTCGCCTGTAATTGCGTCATTTATATTATCAGACGAGGGCGTTGATTTCTTCGTTATCGGAGTGACTTTTTGGCCATGAATCCACATCAATCCACACATGGCGTTGTGAAAGAGGTTCTTCCGAAATCTCTTAGAGCTAACCGATAACATCTTTTAACCTAATTTTGACGGGGGCGATAACCACGCTCTAAAATAAGACACGAATACGTGAACCCAAATAGAAAAGTCGTCACATTTGGACCCAACTGTTTAGTGTCTTAGGACATTTTAACTATCGTGTATGCAGCTAGACCACTTTTCTGAGCGTACTTTTAATTTATATAATGTTTCTTTCGTTTCTCGCCTCTTCTCTCCTGTTCCATTACACTATTGTATTTTACCTAAGCCAGTAAAAAGAGCCAGGAGAAGTGAGGGCTGAAAGGTTTACAGTGGGAGCGGGGGCGTAACTATTATGGCGCCCGGACCCTGAGCCTAATGAGGCCCAGGCCCAATGGAGTGTTTGTTAATATGCAATTATTATGAGAATATGGACTTTATACTTCTTTAAATTATAACTCCTTAGATTAAAATTACTTAGCTGCGCGAATTAAAAACTCCTAAATTGTCGCAAAGAAAACAAAAAGGTAAGATGTCCTATGTGATGTTGAAGGCAAGAAGGTTTTTTACTTTCTCCATGTACGTAGAGGGGAAAGTATTGTATTCATGAAAAAATCTACTTCAAGATTTCAACGGAAACACACGTTTTGTTGTCCCCTGAACACGTTTTGACCGTTTTCTCGATTATGTCTCTGTGTGTACGTGCGTGCGTATGTGATAGCTTTTTGTGGGTGCTCTAACTCAAAAAACTATTACTCAGGTCAACACGAAATTTTATATTTTACATTTTTATAAAAGTCAGAAGAACTGATTAGTTTTTGGTAAAAATCGGTCAACCGGAAGTGGGTGTTTACTCTTGTCACATCCGTTACTTTGAGATATTTGCTTTAATATTTGATACATGTAAATATGTATTGGAATAAAAGTTATAGGAAATTTCATTTTATACAACCTTTGTTTGAAACATATTTCCGTGTTTAAGAGATATCTTATACTTTTAGCTGCCACCACCACGCCACCTACCGACGACTATTGTTAACAATTGACGCTTAGTTACGTCTTAGTGACGTTCCTTTTTCTTTTCTTAATTGTTGGAGCTTTGTGGTTATATCCAATATCAGAAGGTTATGGTTTGAGTTTATTTCTGTTCTTTGTAAAGTCTAAAATTTTCTCGCATTTTCTTAAAATATTTATAATTATGTAACCTATTTGGAATTTTTAGAAATATTACAGATATGGAGAAATTCATGTGGTGGCCACATCAGATTTTTTTCTTAGTTTTTTTTTATTTTTTGTCTTAGTACTACTCGGTTTTTATTTTAAGATCTGTTACGATCAAAATAAGTCACAGTTATACCTGCTATTTTTTATTTTTGAAAATAGTTTATTTTCATCATCTATCAATCATTTATTAGCCCTTTTTACTGGAAGCGGATCCAACAGGGACTTTTCGAGCTCGTCTTATGGCTCAAAAATTATAGAACAAGTACTCAAGCACTCAAGTACTTAAGTACTTGTTCTTAAACTGGAAGCGGGGTTGTGAAACTACAGTTACTGAGCGATGCTTGTGTGTGAGGGGAGTGGAGGGGCGAGCTTCTGCCTAAGCTGAGCCCGGGCCCTTAAAACCTAGTTACACCCCGAGTTTTAGATAGTGTATAAAGTGAGGGAAAGGAGAGAGATAGCGGGGAGAGCAAAAAGAGAGTGGAGAAAGAGCGGAGTGAAGAGAAAGAGTAATGCAAGGAATAGGAGCGAGAGGTGTTGGTGGGTGGTTGCATCATTATTCACCGCCATGTACTCCATTTCCGGGGCCAACTCACTCTCGCTCTTGAGATGCTAAATAAGATTATGTTCGTGACCGCCACGCCCGAGCATTCCTCGGCCTTAAAACGGCAGGAAAGTATTTCTTCATTTAAGAGCGCTTTATTATTTCTCCTTCCTGTCACAATCAGAGGGCTGCGCGTACGTTTCTACGCGCATCTATTCGAAGTTTATGGACGAAATGGACGTCACACGAATTTTCATTACCATCCTGTTGAGAGTTCCTTTTCGTTGAAGTTATGTAACTCGAAGACTCTTTGTCTTTTCTTAAGACACTAATTTCAGTGGTTCGACTGTATGCGTGTGTGCTCAGGTGTACACAGCGTCAACATGGGCGTGATTTTTATTTTCATTAGCGGGCTATTCTTTTTAAGTTTACATCCGGACGATTTTCTTGGCAATTTATGGTGAATCGGTGAATTTCCTCAAAAAATCCATCGGATATTTTTCAACTCTTCTTGATTTGAAATACTCGATGAAGATTTTATGTTATACTTTAGTTCCCTCCTAATTGATCACTTTTATTAGTAATCTTCAATTTCTCTTCGCTTTACCTTGGTTCCAATTGTAATGGATAATAGATAGTGCGCAGTAGGGGTCCTCAAACTTCTCCCTTATCATTTGCTTTAATAGCAGTAACATTTCCTGTAGTCGGTGTCAATATAACGGGCGGTTGACATCTAAATTATGTTGTTCGAGTGCCTTGTTTTAATTAAAATGCTTCGGTATTTTTTACAGATGGATGTATGGTCAATTTTTTTCGAGGCGAGAGCCGTAAAAATTACATTTTTTGCTCGTGTAAAGCAAAATAACTCTGGAATTGTACGTAAATGGATAAATGAGAAAAATCAGTACAACCTTTTTTTTGCTAAAAGTTGGTCAACTTCAAAATTTTTAATTGCGTTCATTCGCGCAAATGTTATTAAATTTCTGACTATCAACGAGCATTTTAAACAACTTTAAGAGGTATGAATAAAGTGTTTATGTCACGGTAAATGTGCGTAGTCCGGTAAATGTGTACATTTCCCGGTTAATGTGCACATTTACCACTAAGTTCGGTAAATGTAAGTATAACGTACTTTTACCGATTGGATTGGGGAAATGTGCACATTTACCTAGAGACACTAGTAAATGTGGATAAACGTCGCAACACAGGCCACAACATGGCGGCGTCGCGAACATCTGTCGCAGTTTATAAGTGCTGTAAATGTGCGTTGTCCGGTAAATGTGTAAATTTCGTGGTAAATGTGCACAACTAAACTAAATTTGAACATGAAGGCAAATTTTACTCGGCCCCACCGGGTTGGGTAGGTAGGTTAGTCGAAGTGTTTTTGGTTCCTCCTCACGTTCACTGTGTTCCCCCCTCGAGTTGGAAAGCGCTCATCTTAATATATACCAGTGGAGCCGAATCCTCGATGATTTTTATTATAAATTAACGTAATTATTAAAGTGTAAAATTTCTCATTATTACTTATTTCCACATTTACCAAGGCACATCGGTAAAAGTGCACATTTAACGGGAAATGTACGGATAATACGTATTTCTGGAAACTTAAACTTACATTTACCGAGCTTGGTGGTAAATGTGCACATTTACCGGTAAATGTACACATTTCCCGATTACGTACTTGTACCGTAACGTTTACATCAGGACAGAAATAGAGAATTCAGAGTAGCCAAGTGATCACATTAAGGCAAATTGTGAAATTATGAATTATAATATTCGCAAACCAGCACAAAAATAAGTACAAGACCGAATAAATGAGTACCCTTCATGAATGACACATTCTGAAAACCAGCCCATCGAAATTTTCATGCAACCCACTCGCTCATTTTATGTGATGTCGGACACTAATTAAATCGTTATTCCTCGCGTGTCTTTTTTTAACGTATGGTGACCAATGCTGTAAGGCAGTGCTTTTTAAGCTGGACTGGGCTCTTTGTAGCTAAGTCAATGAACTATGAAGACATTTCTTTCTTTAGCGAGTCTGGCGGTGTGTCGTACCTCAGCTTATTGAGTTCCCCTTCGAATTCTTGATCCTTCGCCTAACCGGAAATAACTCGGTAATTAAAATCGGCGTCTTTCTTGAAAGGAGCTACCGTCGCTTTGTTTTCCTGACCTCTGACGCTGTCAGTAACGGTTTAGCCTCTTGCGAATTTGAACCATCGTATGCATTTCATTTATTTGACCATGACTCACCAGTCCAGTGTTCCCTCTAACGTGCGCGGGTGCGCGGCCGCGCATGCACGTACCCAGAAATTTACTCCGGTGAGGGGGTCTGAGGCCGAAAATCAATTTCCAGATATAGATTAAATAAAAGTCCTATTCAAATAAGAAACTTTTATAACGTTTTTAGTTCTCATAACTCAAATCATCAAGTGGAAGAGTAGCAAGAGGCAACGTAGCAAGTTTGTAGCGTGGTTATCGCAGATTCCGCAAATGTCTGTACAACGGGTGGGGGAGGGAGGTGGTCCGAACCCCGGACTCTCCCCCTGGATACGTCCTTTGCGGCCGCGCACGGTTATTTTCCCTCCACGCACAGCCACTTTTTTGCCGGGCACAAGTCAGAGAATATCACGAGAAAAATCACAGAGAACATTACACCAAGCGTTCCTTCTCTAAAAAGAAGAATATTTATAGTTTCCGTGACATCACTCATAGACAGAAAAGTCTTCTTCCCGCTCGAGGGGAGCACAAGGGACCCTTGATTTTTGGGTTCACAGTTTTTTTTTGGCGCACCGGCTTACCGCCGCTGCTCACAAAGTTTAGCCGACCGCGCAGGACTTCAAGAAATTAGAGGGAACACTGCGTCACCACATTACGGGCATTATCTGTTTTTGTTCGGCGTAGATTCTCTGTCCTAAGAGAAAACATAGGCATCACAGGCAACGCCAAATTTCACAAATTTTCGTTTTTACATCTTTTCGTCTCGTTAGAGACTGCGTAAGAATTTATATGCATGTATCCAGGTGCGAATTTAGGCGATAATTGTTTGTGAGGCCCCTAGGCGATAGTATAATAGTTAGTAACGACTCGCAGTTAAATTTTAAGGAAGTAAATAGGCTATCACATTCTTATTTATGTATTTGCAATTTGCACACACACACGCACGCGCGCACGCGTGTGTGTGTGTGTGTTTGTGTGCGCGTGCGTATGTGTAAAGATACGGACGCTATCAAAGTTTGATACATTTCCATTTCATCTGTATTTTAGAAATGGAAACGAAAGGGTGATTATTACCGCTACTCATCGTCCTTCCAATTTCTTCTCTCGCTCTGTATTCTGTTTTTCTTTACTCCAATAACTCTCTACATCTCAATAAAATCAGCCACTCTTTAACTTTTCTAATTTTACTAAGTTCTATAATAAATTCTTAAACTTTTTAGCAAATTTAAATTATATCGGTCAACTTCCATGTAAAACCATTCCTGTCTAGCAGTTGATTACTCTTCGCATTTCATAGAAGTGTGTCTAATGGCGAATCACTTGTTCACTTACATGCTTGCCGCCATCCAACACACGCACACACACTTAAATGCCTACGATCAGCGTCGATATATTTACTGTTCTTACTCGTTCATTTCCAAATTGATGCCTAAATCACTTAATAATTCATTCATTTGACTTGGTTTCACCGATTAATCCATTTGCGTGGGTTCTTTTATTCTCCAGATCTCAGCGCATAGGGCTTTTCTCCCGGATGTGGGGGTGGGTGTCAATGCACCGAGAAATCAAACACCCCGCACCCATCTACCCCACCTCCTCAAGTCATTAATCTCGCCCTCCACTTTCTCTACTTCGCCATTCCTCACACAAACGCATTTAGGCCTCCCCGCTTGGCCGAGGGACCTGCATAAACCCGGCCTCATTTAAAACGTGCCTGAAATTGGACCATTCAAGAAGTTGCCTTCACTAAAATGCATTATGATTTGCTTCGCAAGCAAACACAGAGCTAGGGGGCTAAGGATTGTCTAAAAATTGAGATAGAATCCAGGTTATTCTGTAACTCAGCAATCTTTTTTGCTTGTGTGTGTCTGTGGCTGGCTTTCGTCGAAAAGGGTTTGTTTGTTAGCTTAAGCGAATCTCTTCCATTTTCACGTAATGGGCGAGCGCTCTGCGCTACTCTAACTCCGAATTCAATCAGGGTGAGTTAAAGAGAGAGAGAGAGAGAGGTGGGAATGGGCAGAGAAGGAGAGAGGGAGATGGAGAGCAGATGAAAGTTCATATCGAGCGGTGTGGGATCCAGGATTTAACGTTTTCGGGGAAAAGTCGGCGTTGAAGATTTATAACTAGGATTTACCAATTAAATCGTAATTCTTTTGCTTTGTTGCGCGTGCGAAGGGAGAACTAAGTTCGATTACCGTGGCGATGTGTGTTGTAGTTATCCTCTCTAAAAGGCTACCGAACCTTTTGGTTCGGTGTTAATCAAATTATTTAGGAGGGCACGGATGGCATTAATGAGGTAGACCCTACGAAGTTAGCATTGATTTGTTTGATTGGAAGAATATGGCCTAAATTCCGTGTCAACTCCTATTATGCTCCAATTATGTTTATGAACGGGTTTAAGGGCTTTAAAATTCAAATTCTGGAACGGTTAATTGATCCGAGCCTTCGTGACAAGTTTTAGTTCTCTACGTGAGGCCAAGTATATTTTGTCAGGTGAAGCTTAACTCGCGGTCAGGAATGCAAAGTATGGAATTATGTTAATTCTATAGATTCTGACACATTCTAATTGTAAATTTGTCTAGATTACATCTCTCGAGTTCAAAATTTGCATTTGTTTGATGAATTAAATTCCCATGTATTTCCAAAGAAAACATCAACGGACGCCCTACCGACAGATCATATTGCTCAATAGTTGAAATATTATACAATTCCTAAATAGGCGAAAAATACCTCTTCGTTACATTATTCTGCCTTCGGCTTACATTTTGCAGTTAAGGTACGATTGGAAATGCTTTATTATTATACTCAAATTCATTCTCATTGGGTTAGAGAGAATTAAATCAGGTAATCAGTCTTAATAAAATAGGCGCTTTTCAGAAGCGCTCCAAAAATCGATAAATTTTCTTTTTAATTAATTATTTCATCAACTTCCTGAAATCGTCCTAGTGTAAACCTTAATGGTGTTAGTATATTAAAGTTTAGCGATCAAAATGCTAGTCGTTAAGGATGCATAAATTAGGTAGTCTATCGTCTTTTCATAAGTGCCTGACCATTCTTTTCATTAGGCATTTTGAGATCTTTGACTAATAATTTTCCTGTCAATATTTCCATCTACCGTTCTTATTTTTGTATAGTGAACAAAATATCTTAAATCCTTGAGTCGAATAAATGGTTCTTTTTTTAGCAAACGTCTCTCTCTTTTTCTTCCTTACCTTTCTTCCCTTATCCATCGTTTCTCCTCTTCCGCATCACTTCTCCATCATCGTCGGAGTCGCCTTCTCGCATATAAATTCCACCCAGGAGCATGATGCCTGCCTTCCTATCACCTAAGACCTTCGCATCTCCACTCCTGTCTTCTTCAACTTCTCCCCCTTCGGCATTACCGATCCAATAATACCGACGAGCCCTCCTTCCGCCTTCACTCCTTTCATAGCTCGCCCTCCCCATTCCCGTCTTCGTCACTCTCTCTCTCTCGTTAATCCCTTTTCCACTCACTCCACGCTCACGTCGACCAGATCGCCTTGAATGCACGCTGGGATATCCTTCTAGCGACGAATGGGAAGAGGATGAAAGGAGAGTTAGCTACCCTGATGGAATTCCGAGGCGTGGTCCGATTTTATACCCTATAGCAGGCATGTCAAACTCGAAGAGGCATCCGGGCCGCATTTAAGCTATGGATTTTATAGAAGGGCCGCATTAGGACAATAGTTGTTTGATGAGAACAAGGGTTGGGAAAATATACTTTAACTAGAAGACTTAACGTTAGTTTCGCCATTACAAACATTAATTTAGAAATCGCGTCTTATTGTATCTGGATAACTGTGAAAAATCTTGTCTCCTTTTCACAAAAATAAACTATTCATGTAATATCTCGAAGGATTTCATTAAAACGTAAATTAGCATTCGGGCCTCAGCAAAGTTGGCACGCCTGCCTTATGGAATAAGAGAGATTAATATCCACGTACGAAGTCGGTATCGTAATGTTGCCGCTTTGCCGTAAAAGGGATCGGAGATTCCAACGTTGAAAAAAGACGGCCCACGTGCGTAATAACTTTACCCCGGCGGATTACGTAAATATCCTTTGAGTCTTAATTGAGTTGGGTGGCCCGTTGTCTCGCTAGGGAATTATGTAAGCTCTTTCATTCCTTTGGACACTGGTTTCCAATAGGTGCAGACAGTATTTAGCCATTTAACCGAGCACACCTGTCACTTTGCACCTGGCTAAGTTGGTACTCGTGCGGCGTTTGCGTGAGAGAAAATTGCGCGGGGAGTGAGAATTGGCCGAGAGTTACCTTGGGACTTGACCGAGACATTTTTCCATGCCTCAGAGCAGCATTTCCCAACCGGTGGTTCGCGTACCCCTAGGGGTTCGCGTAATAAATCTGAGGGGTTCGCGAGAAAATTTTGGTAATGGCGTCTTTTTCACTTTCTTGGTTCTACAATTCTTACCAATATTTTAATTTCTTTCAAATTAGTTGCACGGTTTTATTTTCAATTTTTTCTTATGCTTCAGGAATTATATTTGAAATTTTAACTAGAAACCGATGACAATATCTGAGATTCTGATTTTATTACGATAGTAAACAAAGCGTAACATCATTTATAGAAAATCTGAAATGGACATCGTTAGAGGAACGTAGGCTGCAGGCTAGATTTAAACTACTGGAAAAATTTATGTCGGAGGGACTAGCAAATGAGGTAGTAGGACTTATCAGAAGCCCGACGTATCTCGGAAGGCAGGACAGTGAGGATAAGATTCGCGAGATCGACTGTAGAACGGAGCGATATAGAGGATCGTTTTTCCCTAGGACGATAAGAGACCATAATAGGAAAAGATAACGTAGGAAAACTATGGACCCTTGGTGCACTGCACCCCCTGCCATCCACCAAAAAGGTGACTTGCAGGGCATAATGTAGATGTATACGTTTACATACTATGTGCTATATAAACTTTTTATTTTTCATGAATTAAACGAGCTCAAAAAGATTAGTTTTTATAAAATGTACTCTCAGTTCACCGCCAAAACTGTTACAACTCAAGGGGTTTGGGAAGATAAAAGGTTAATCCAAGAGGTTCGCGAAGTGAAAAAGGTTGGGAACCGCTGCCTTAAGTCCGCCGCACACCAAAAGCTACGCCACGTGGCGCAACGCTGTGCTATGCTATACAATGCTATAGACCAGGCATGGCCAACGCGCGGCTCTTCGATACCTTCAACGTGGCTCGCCTCAATAATTTTAAATATATTTTTAATTACAAAACAAATAATTAAATAAAATCGCACGAAGCTTGATGACTCCGTGTTACGAATTGATACTGGGCAGTTCATTATCCCTACCAACACATTGCCCACCCGCGTCCTGCGCGTTACAATGCGCTACTTCCCGGTCACTTCGCTTTTATTTTGAACCGTTTCGTACATATGAGTCATTATATTTGTGTTTACAATTGCCTTGCCTCGTGGCTGAAATCTGGATTCTTCATGCAGCATATGTTTTGTCATCTCAACCCAGAGAGATATTTTAGGCTAGTTCTTCTGCTTCGACTTCAAAGTAGTAAAATCTCATAGAGCAAAGTAGTCAAATTTCATAGAGATTTATTTCAAAAATGTATACCCAAGCCACAGCCGATGAGAGAAACGAAGAAGAGGACCAAGATGACTAATATATATGCTGCTGTAGCATATTACTATATATTATATAGTAATATGCTACAGCAGCTACATAATGAGTTTAAAATATTTGATTGGCTCATTACATGTTATTGTGGCTCTTCGGTCATGTTCATCGCAGTATTGTGGCTCCTGCTCAGGCCTAGGTTGGCCACCCCTGCTATAGACCCTCATAAACGCGAGGGGGTGGAATGTTCGCCTAGGGCACAAAATACCCCTGCACTGGCCCTAGCAGTGGCAGAAAATGAGTGGAGTGTGCATGCGTCACCAAAGACATGCCACAGAAATCGCGCGGGAGGCGACTACCGTTGGACGTGTCGAGGCATGGCGACATACCCATAGCGTGGCTTAGCGGCTGATGTGTGGATCTAGCTACCTGCTGCAGGCAAGCGATGCATATACATACCTAGCGAGGTATAGCATAGCGTGGCGCAGCTTTCGGTGTGTGGCGGCCTTTAGAGTGATTCAATCTCAATGAAAAAGTTATTAGATAAAGACGTGTACCACAATCTATGTTTATCGACGTAACAATATGCCGTTTCAATACAACTAGCAATTTAGTTGTTTTGTGGCCTTTCCACTGAAGGAACGCTTGCCATTTTGCTCTAAGCTTATATGTACATTATAATCTTGCAATTAACCAGGCATTTGGGTTGTAGGAGTTACGTTACGGCGAAATATCCCTTACAGTTATTGGTTAAAAGCTTGAATTTCCTATTACGATCCTTCATTATGAATGAATGTAGGTAATTTATTATAATTAGAAAGCTCTTTACAGTTGAATCATTTGGTCGTATCTAGCTTCGGGAAATTATTTTTGGGAATTTTGAATTTTCAAAGTGTAAACTAGCGAAATTAGTAAATTTTCTCAATAACAAAATGAAGTGATACGCTTATTTAAAAAAACATCAGTCGGTAATACAAATCAATCCAAGTTACTTATGTCGCGTGCTGGATAGATTCATTTTGCAGTTTATGCAGACTAATGAGTTTCATAGCGTGACAAAACTTAAGTAACGAACAGGGCTGTACTCTTTAGAAGGAATTGCCTTGTTATCTTAAACGTGGTAATAATAACAATTATTATGTATTCTGGCTCAGAATGTTTTATCGGAACACCGTTCCGGAAACTTTTGTCGGTGGTTGCATACACTATAGGCACTCGCCACGATCGAGAGCAAGCGAGAGAGGGAAGATGTTGGTGTGTGAACGTGTTTATTTACGCGAGGAGAAGAGAGGGATGGGGAAGGTCAGTTTCGGCAAGAACCGGATTGGAAGGACAGCAGCTGAAGATTCTTCACGATTTGCTCGTTAGGGGTTTGTTTGGTGGTTCGGAAGAACAAGTTTATTTGATTTGACGAGAAACAAAGTGTTCCTTTGAATCCTTAGCGCCCAGTTTACGCTTTGGAGTTAACAATGGGAAGTTCTGTCGGGACCAGAGAAACCAGAAGACGTTTTTGGACATGCATGAATAAATTTGTTATTTATCCTTACTGTGGGATAGGAAGTTCAGGGCGGATGAAGTTTTGCGGGCGATATTTGGATATCAAAGCCAGACTTAATATCAAACAAATTCTACGTAGCGAATTAGTACGTTCAAGAGAATTTCGACACAGTATCCGACCTTCGTGGTGTTTGTTAGTATCGACAAACAGGTGTAATGGAAGTAACTACGCGTGCCTCGTTTCCGTGGATTTTTTTCAAAGTTTATTTATATACGCAAGTTTTGTTTGATGTTAACTCATCTCGAACGAGTTTCGCATTACTCCACGTAATGATTTGAACCCGTTCCTTTTCCGCGACAAATGAATATCGTAATTGGAACTTTCACGCTCACCCATGATTACTCAACCGCAGAGAATTTCGCCGCCGGTTGCGTGTAGATTTCCGCGCAAGTTCTCGTGACATGGCATGAATGTCGCCCCACGCTAATAACGGATAATCTTCAGCCATGAAAAATCGAATGTAATTTCATTGAACATTTTCAGCACACGTTCCCCAGCTGCTTGACATTCGTAACGATTTCTTGATTCTTTTTTAGGTAAATCCTATGCGTCGCTAAGTTTAACGTTTTAATAATTGTCTCATAAATGTTAATAATAAATGATAATCTTGACTTATTGAGAGGTTTTTACAATGGTTAAATAATTTCATGTAATCATTGAAATCTAATGATATATTCAAATTGTTTAGTGGCACTTTCATACTTCACAACAAAAAATCATTTCATAGTAAAAATCCGTATAGCATTTACAACGGCATTATTTATAAAGCAAGATAACCTGCGGGGCAGATTACTTTTGGAGATGATTGTGTGCCGTTCTCTCTCTCCTTTCTGTCTGATTAAATCGTTTTCGAGGACAATGGTTACAGAGATGGGAATTTTTTCATAAAAGTGACCATTCAGCAATTTGAAGGTACTTTACTCAAATGTTGCGCTTCAAAAAAAAAGGCGTTAAACTTTTTAGGACTAATTAAAAAAAGAGAAACCCTCGTATAAACCAATGGTACGTCTCTTTTGATGACCCTACTTAAAAAGTTAACGAAGGAAGCTTTTTCTTCGTTTTATGCCTTCGTATTCCATTAGGCGACTGACACCCTCTTTCAGAGCTTTCTCGCCTGTTAATGGCCCAGTTTTCCACTTGTGATTAAATAACCCGGAATTAATGGATGTGCGACCGTCTTAAGAAATACCATCTCTCGTTATAGGTCGGTGGGAGGTTTGGAGGTATTCAGACATGGAAATGTCTCATCTTCTCTCCAATAACAGTCGCGTACCGTAAGAGGTGTAAATGGGCGTGTCCCGGATGTAATTATATTAATAACAGAGAAGTGAAAAATCAACTTGTGAGAGGAGCCTGACTATTCGTGTAAAAATTTTGAAATTTCCAGAGGGTATTATTTTCGTTAATTAAAACGAAATTGCCAAGAGATTTCATTTATAGATTTCAATATCTCCTATCGTGTTTTCAATTTTCGAGCTTCGAATCTTGGTCGTTTATTCCCAGCAGAAAGACGGAAGTGAGTGATGGAAACGCTTTATCATGATGATCGAGTTTTAAATTGTTCGTCAAAAGTCGCAGCTTGCTCTCGCAGATTCTTTATAATCGCAATTATTTGTCGGCTTTCGTTCAAAAACTTGTTTAAATTGAAGGGTCTGATGGAAGAATGACTAATAAAATCATATGTTATTTCTCTTTATCTGCTTAAAAATATTTTTGCCAAAGAATTATTTTTCGAAGTTGTTATATTTATAAAATTGCTAAATTACAAGGCAGAACCAGAAAATTAAAAACGTACGTCTAACTTAACTACTATTTAACATTTAACGTTTTTTATTTCAATAAACGTTTAACTTTTCCTTTGCAATCGAATACGTATTGATGATAATGAAAGGGGGTAAATTATTTTTCGAACGAGGTTCCTATTTTTTTATTTGTTTCACGGCGGTTGCGAGCGACGGATTTATCGGTCGGAAATTTCCAGAAGGTGATAGAATTTTCGTATGCCTGAAACCTCTTTATTTGCCCTAAGATAATTCTCGATTCTGTCGCGTTGTTTATTTACGTTATCTGAGAACGTTAGTATAAACCGATGTTGGATATGGCGTCGTCGAGGCGCTATTTTCACGTCGCTACGTTGGCACACCTCTTGCACGAAGGCAGCGAGAGAGATGTGGGAAAAATATGTTGAGGGAGAGTTAGAGGGGTAAGTGGATGGATCTCCCTTTCCTCCCCCACCGCCTTGCGGTGACCGTCGCGATGAAGGAGGCGGGGGCGTAGGGGAGTAGGAGAGCGGGGTTGGACGTGGTGGTTAGGGAGGAGAGGTGGTTGGAAGGAGGATTCTTGCGGCGTAAAATGGTGACACTTAAAAAGGAAGCGTTCCGTTTGCCGATTGAGCTGCAAATGGCGTTTCAAATAGCGGGTGCGGGTTGACGCGGGTTATATTTATTATCTCTGTGTTTATGAGGCATGAGAGAGGAAGAGAGAAAGAGGAGACGACCTCCTGGACGCGACATTGAAGGGAGAGCAACATATAATGCGACATTTTCCGTGGAAGGATTCCAAAAGATTCATTTGGAAGATTAGCGCGTCGGTTCTTATCCTAAATATTTTCCTTTTACGATCCTCCCGAAATTCTCTGTCCTTTGGACTTAATACGAGTGGGATGAAGATGGAGACGCATCGAAGGTGCGACGAAAAGACTGCGAAGAGCATTTTTTATACGATTTTCTGATTCGAGGGGGAGGAGTGGAGCGGTAATCACGCGATCGTATGAATTAGAGAGAGAGAGAGTAATGTATATGAGAAATATTTTTCGTCGCCATTAACATTTTTTAGATTGCAGTTTCGACGAGAAATGCTATTTGGTTGGTAGATTGCTTACGCTATATTTTTTTAGGTAGGCGTGGTGTTTTTCAAGCGACATCGTGAATATTTAGGATCCATGTTTCGCTTTTTTTAATTTTCTACTCATATACTAAAAACCTGTTGACAAGGCATTTATAGAGTTATTGTTGATCCCCACACGCGGCCAAAATTTACAAAGTTATACTTCTTTGAGGAGATAAATTAATTATCTGTAAGTTTTAATCTTCCCTTTGACAGCGTGATTTGTCCTCGAAAATTGAAGGAGAATAGGTGACTCCTGAATGTTTGTGATACTTAAAAATAGCGATTGTCTTTTTTATCGATTGCAAACAAAGCGAAAGGCATGATAAATTTAGCAAACAAATACTACGGAAGAGATAAAAGAACGTTAACTTTTTACAGATAGTTTTCAATCTTAGCTTCCGAGAAGAAAACTAATCAGTATCACTTCGTTCGTGGGAATGATTTATATGCCATTGATTTGAAAAATATTGCAAATATATGATAGGAAACTAAATATAGCATAGCTAAAAGGGAAAACGAATCAGTCAATCGAGCTATTCCGGTAAACGTCGATCTCAAAATTTACTTGATGAACAGTGGAAATTCCCAATGAAGGGTTCGATAGATGTGCTTTAGTGACTTAAGAGTCTTTAGATAAGATTAAGCTTGGTGGGGAATTTTGGCAGATGTTGAACATGTCGCGTATCAAAACAGCAAAATCCGTAATTACGGTCATTTTACGAGCAAGTCTATACATTCATAGGTATTTGGTAGGAATTGGGGAAAAAATACTCCGCTGATTACAACGGGTAAGAGTAAGACAGAAGTCCCGTATGCGTGATTAACCCTTCAGTAGGCGCGTGTTCTTCAGTCGTAATGCGAATATTAAAAACCCATATGAACAATGTTATATTGAATTAACTGGTTCCTGGCCGAAGGTTATTGGACTCTAAATTCACAAACGAAAAGGAAAATCTACGCACTTGTACAATCGTTCGATCTTTTATAAGATAAAATAAAGACATTTAATCTTGAAACCTATGTGGATATTCAACCAGAAGGGCCATATAAATATAATAATTCCGCCGAAGAGATTGTATTTAGATTTGTCGAAACAGTAGTAGGTACAAATAGAAATATTATTGGAGATAATTGGTTCACAAGGTTGCCGTTGGTTGAAACCTACTGCATCAAAAACGATTAAGTTATGTGGGTACCATACAAAAAAAATAAACCTGAGCTACCCCCAGAATGTTTACCAAATAATAAGGAAGAGAAGTAATGTCTTTGGATTCCAAGAAGATTGTACATTGGTCTATTATTGTCCAAAGAAAAATAAGAGTCTTAGTAATATCCAGTATGCACCACGACGATGCTATTGATGCTGAAACGGGCGCCAAAAGAAAGCCTTAAATAATAACCTTGTACAACCAAACAAAAATTGGAGTTGACTTAGTAGACCAACTGTGTCAAAAATACAATGTTGCCAGAAACACACGCCGTTGGCCAATGGTTATTTTTTATAACTTATTAAATCTTTAAATAGAGGTTACCAGCTGGTAAAATGAAGAGAATTTATTGAAAAGTTTTCATGTGAGCTTATTAGGCCGCAAATCGAGTACAGGTCAACCATTCAACAACTTCCAGTAGAAATAAGAAGGCAAGCAAAAGTACTTTTGGGAATCACTGAGCAAGTGCCCCCCCCCTCCCCCCTGTACAACAAAACTATGTAGGTCGTTGCTATACTTGTACAAGAAACCGCACCAAATACACACGAAAGTGGTGCATAAAATGTCACAAATATGCATGCAACGATCATATTACACACATTTGTGTCAACTGTTCAGTTACGGATTAGGATCATTTTTCATGTTCATTCCTTTCGCTTATATCGAGTAGAATTGATGTCTTCAGTGTTTTTCACATCAATCGGTGTTTGTTTGTCACTAATTTACTCAAAAAACTTTATAATATGTTTTCAAAAGTAACTTTTTTGATATGTAAAAAATATTGTCAAATATATGGTTTTATATACACAAAACTGGTTTATTCTCTCCAATTGCTAAAAAGAAACTTTTTATGAAAATCAATTGTTTTTTAGGTTTTCATAATGTATTTTAATAAATCTCAGGTTTATGCATTTGAAAAGTTCAAAAATAAATACTCAAATAAATAAACCAAATGGTCTACAATAGTAGCTCACGCGCCCAAACTAATCACTAAAGACAACGCGCCTACTGAAGGGTTAATACTACAAGTGACTACTTTAATTGGCAATAAAAATTAAATGGATACTATCCAACTCAAAGAAATGTATCTACGACGGATATTAAAACTTACGGTATCATATTGAAAGATGTCTCAATAAAAATGGCGTTATCAAGCTGAATAGGGACGGTTAGAGAAATTATGTTCATCTGAAAATATTGCAGATTGTGAAAGCACGGTCAGCAAACAAATGACTGTTTGCCTGTTCTATTTCGCGCCTATATTAGTTTATATTTTCTGATCTGGTAGATATGTACTTAAACTATGAACAGTGAACTTCATATTAACCAGATATCGAATAGCCGTAGTACCGCTTAACTGGAAAATTTCTAACTTAAAATTTGCAAATACAGGTGACCCCCGCTGAGTGCGGGGGTTACGTTCCAGTCAATGGCCGCGCACGGTGATTCCGCGTTCGGCGGAGTAGGTATTGTTGTTATGGTAAAAATGGGGTTAGGTTCCGAAACCTTTTATGGTAGACATTAAAACTAAAAACCCTGATATAAATTGTAGTATTTTGACAAAAAGATTAACAATTTCATTAAATATTTTTGAACATATTCAAACAAAAAAAACTGCATAAATATTAGAGTTTGCCGTAAAACCTCATTAATGTCAAAATGCATAACTTCACTTACCTAAAGTTGAAGATATGCGTTTTAAAGTCAGCGAAGCAACACAAAATATCTAGTCCAAAGTTTTATGCTGTCGAACATAGATTAAAGAAAATCTTCTATTATCTATGCTGTCGAATGATTCAAATGAAACTTTCAAAGACGGGTTGTTTCCACGCCGGAGATTAAAGACTGGAAGTTAGCATGCTTAGCTTATTATTTTTTTCATATTACTGTGGATGCTTTGAGTTTAACTGACATTTATGGAGATGCCTAGCACCGAAGATATTTCCTGCGACTCGGCCAATTAAAGTCACCGAATAAAATATTTCTTCATTCCTTATGTCAAAGAAAAAACACGTTTGTTAGCTGTCGCGTTTTCAGATGCCGC
This sequence comes from Tanypteryx hageni, assembly GCA_028673005.1. Classification (NCBI taxonomy): domain Eukaryota; kingdom Metazoa; phylum Arthropoda; class Insecta; order Odonata; family Petaluridae; genus Tanypteryx; species Tanypteryx hageni. Next base: position 38,853,268 of record CM054117.1, on the reverse strand, counting down.
GATGTTAACGAGATATTGGCCGAGGGTGAAGGATGAAGGGATCGTGTTTCAGAAACCATCAGCTGCCAGCCGCTCTCTCTCTGTGTTCTTGGGACCTCTTGTCCTCTGATCCACGCCCCTTCCTCTCTATCCCCCTTTCCACTCTCTCAATCCACTTTCTCTGGTAGAGGCGATCTCGACGGCATCCAAATGCTCACGATTATCCCTCTCCGCCCTCCTTTCCCACTAACCCACCTCCCTCTCTATCCCCTCCCACCCCTCCTACCCCTCCTACCCCTCCTACCCCTCATCCCTCCCACCCCTCATCCCTCCCACCCCTCTTCCCTCCCACCCCTCATCCCTCCCACCCCTCATCCCTCCCACCCCTCACCCCCCCACCCCTCACCCCCCACCCCTCACCACCCCACCCCTCATCCCCCCACCCCTCATCCCCCCACCCCTCATCCCCCCACCCCTCATCCCCCCACCCCTCATCCCTCTCTCCCCTCCCACACCTCATCCCTCCCTCTCCCCCCTCCCACCACTCATCTCTCTCTTCCCTCCCACCCCTCATCTCTCTCTTCCCTCCCACCCCTCATCCCTCCGCCCCCTCCTCATTTACATTGTCCCCCTCCCCATCACCTTCGCCTCTTCTTTCTTCCTCCCTCCTTTCTCCTCACTCTTACTTCCATTGCTGTTCTTTTCTCTTCTCCTCTCTCTTTTCCTTCAGCATTTCGCCCCCTTTTCTCCTCCATCTTCCCTCTCCCACCTTCACGCACATGACCTTAATTTCGCATTCTGTCTTTGTCTCGGGGCAATTCGCATGCTCATGAAGAATTCGCTCCTTTGCCAAGGACGCACTCAATCCCTCGTCTCGGAGATATTCGACCAATTAACATAACTCTCGCTGCTTCCCGCCGTCAGAGAAATTACACCTTTTTTTGCGACGGTTTATGTTTTGAGCTTTCGTGTTTGGTCTCGATGCGTAAAATAAAGAGCGTATCCGTCACACGAGAAAGAGAGCGCCGTGAATGGATGGAGTTGCGTTCCAGACTCTATTGCTATCAACTCGATAGTAGACCACGATTATTTTATCTATATAAACTTGAAAGGGACCCATTTTCGCTGTTTATCAATCGCTACTGACGCCATTTAAATAGGGATTATTGAAAACAAAGGATTCGTGGGTTATAATAACTTTCTTTAATTTGAAAAAAACCTAATTACTTACGCGAACTCATTCTTTAACAAAGAATCACGATAGATTTTTACTTGTAGACGACAAGAAAATCGTTAGAATAATTTTAATTCCGTCACAAAATTGGCTTTTGTTTGTAAACAGTCAATTTAATTTTAAATAATGCATTTGATTGTTTTCAATCTGCGTAACTATAAATAACAACAATTAAGATACCCATACTCAAGGAAGAGATGGAAACACGTTTTATTAAAATTTGTCATGGTTCTGGTTTGCCTCTCCGCTTGGGAAGGTAGCAACACGCTCGTTGGAACGTAGATCATCACAAGACCTTCTCATCCGTTCCGTTCACTCCTCGAGCTTCAATAGCCTGGCTACAATACCATTTCAAAATTTTGAATTTTCCGACTTTGAAGCCATCTATCGGAAAATCTATGAATTATTGGGATAATTGAATCAGTGGAAAATTCATATATTGATAAGAGCTATCTTATTCAAAAATAATTTTTCATATATCTCGTAAAACAAAATAATTGCTAGTCCACTGACAGAGGGATCAGATTATCCCGTTTTTGCTTTTAAGAAAACGCGTTTATAAATGATAAATTATTATGTAATTAACTGTATTCTGTTAGTAATTAATCTTTCATTTTACCAGTTAAATTTACTAATGGTTTTATTACAAAGCAATGGAGAAGCGCCTCATATACCAGGAGATTACATCGCGATCTTTCTTAAATTCAGTTTGCCCTTGTAAATTCTTCGATCACCTTGGATTTTTCGCAGCTTTTTTCGCCAACTCTTTGCTTTATCTCGAAAATAATGTCTTGTTTTTTTTTGCTGCTCCGTCGAAACCTGTCTGGCGACTGCGCCGTAGGTTATTTCCAGAAGAAGAAAAGGGCTTAAAAAAGATAAGGAGTGAAATAGCTGTATAGAGGAATAAATGTGTGTCATAATATGTTTTGTTTTAATTATATTCGAAATTTTATCCAACCAGGATTTCCTTTAGGATAACTTTCAATGATCGTTTTTAGAAATGATCAGTGGAAAGAATGACAAATGTTTTGCTGAACAGATTGATTAACAAAGCTCAGTCTTTCTCTTCTACTTTTTGCTTAAATATAACTTCCGCTTTCTCACTCATAAAATATGCTTTATATGTACTCGCGTGTTAAGCGATTTCTTTACTAGCATGTCGTCTCAAAACAATGAACAAATATTCCGCTTATTTTGGCACGATCAGTGTCACATTGTGTCGACTGTTGTTTGGGTTGCCTAGTTACTTTGGCATTTCTGACTCTGACAAAAGTAAACCTTGATGACTAGGCGGATTGCCCGAAGGCAGGGTCGATGAAAACAAAAGGAAAGATTTGTTGCAAAACGTAATTAAGGCGAGGGAGATGTATTTAAATTCATGAGCAAGAATCGTTAGGAAAAAGCAGAAAAGAGATTTCTTTACGGCCCTACTGTATCTTGGCAGCGCTTTGGTCACGCCATCGTCTGGGACGATTAAACTACGTTTTGAGTAGCGCGTTATCGCCTTAGCTGCATCCTCGTCCATTCGCTATTCCGCGCACGTGACGCGTAGATGAGGGATCGTCGTAGCCGGCGGCGGCTATGGGCGTCTCGCTAATTGCGGTCACTCCAGAGCAGCAATTGTCGTCGAGTGTGGAGAAATGGGAAAGGAAGGACACTCGTACTTTTCTCGAATCGGCGGGCGGGTCTTTTACGTGCGCGTTTTTAAAAAACAAATTCAAGGGCTCCAAATATCTTCTTTTTTTGGAGGCTGTATACTCGAATCGACATAATGTGTCCGATGCTACCCTGATGCAGACCGTTGGATTTTTAGTTATTTACCCAATATTTTTCGCCTTCTTTTGGTGGCGGTGAAGTGCATTTGTTGTAGCACCACTCTTTCTAAGAGTGACCAGCGCTAATCATGTGACGGTAATGGAGAACTTAAGTTATTGTGACGGCAAAAAGGTCTTTGGAAAATGTGAGAAGAACTGCTTGTAATAAACTTCTCTATAGGGAATGGAAATTTATCATCGCATTTAATAGTGTTAGAGCGTCTTAGACGATACTTCATTTTAGGCAATGGTGAGAGTAATGGACTCGATTCCACATTGTCTTAAAAGGCCTTACTGAGTAAGCTGTCGAAATACGAACATGAATGCTCTTTTTTAAATCTATATATTATACCTACTTATAAGAACCTACGAGGCATTATTCCTCAAAAAGATCGGTGAAATTAGGAATAATGTAAAATTAGATAAATTTTCTCTCCTTTTTACTTTCGGCAGCATTCTAAAAAAGTATTATTTTCTTATTCTTTGGTGAACCTATCTTCAAAACTTAGGCTGCATTCGTCGCAAAGAGCCAATCTTACGCCAGTGACACGTCAACTGCTCATTTTCATTATCCGGCGCCTTTCTCCAGCGCCTCTCGACGGCGGTGTTGAGAAACACAATCGCGCCGCCGACCGTTAGCGCCGCTACTCGGCGCTTAAAGCGAAACTTGGAGAACGAGGAGTTGCATATTAAAAGTAGACTGTTTCGTGGAGCCTAGCAGCAGGAGCAACCCAACCATTATGATGGCAACTTCCTAACAATCGATTCTTTTCGAGAGTTACAAATTCAAAAACTTTCCCCGCCCTGGACGGGAAAGGAAATGGAACTTCTCCTGTATGCATAGACGGGTCAATGAGCTGTCTAGTCCCAAACATGACCCCTTTGTTTCTTTCTATCACTCTCCCGCCCACGCATCCTCTCCCTCGTTATATTTCGGTCCTTTTTGTTCTGCCTCCCTTACGTATGGTCCCACCTTTCACTTCCAGCCCCCTTCCTCCCTCCACCACCCCAGCCTCCCCCTAACGTACTCCCCCTCTTTCCGTCGTCATTCCGTCGCAGGCCGCCTCGCGCATTTGTCCCCTTTCCGCTCCCATCCACAATTCAACTCTGCCAGTTAATCCGCTTCCTAATGAGTGCCTTCCGACCCCGACTCCCCCTTTTACTTTCCCCCCTCCTCTCGTAGCTTTCCCTTACCGCCCACTTTCTTTCCTACCTCTCCCTTTTTGCCATCGAGCTCATCAACTGTAAATCAACCCTCTCAGGAATATCCCCATTTTTTCATTGATTCGACCATTTTCCAACTAGAGTAACTGCTACAATTTACCGGTTCACCGCTTGCTCAATTTTTATGAATGAATATGATAATCTGTTCATGGTCACACCGCGTGGAAAAATGTTATCGAACTCCGACTTGGTTTGTATCTCCTTTTGCTTATTAAAAATTCGAGCAATTGCCGTCTTGAGTTATCGGGTTTCAAGGGTGTGTCTATTTTCACTCGATCGTCATCATCTCTAGAACATGCGTTTGTGCTCCGTATAGTTCTCAGAATGCGTATTTACATCTTTGCATCGTTTAATACCTTTGCATTATCCTAGCACTCAAATTTCAGATTTTCTCTTTTCGGCAATATCGTATTATTTCCTTCGAACCGTAATTATTTCGGTAAATACATTTTCTTTATCATAGAACCATTAACATTTTATATACTATTATTTACATACTTTTGTTATTTTTTCATTTTTCAGAAATTCGTCCGGATAATTTCTCTGAACTCTCGAGCGCCCTTCATGGGGCTGTAAATTTCTAATAATAATCCTTTGGGATTTAGTTAAGTATCGTATTTCTTGCAAACGACTGTATATTTAAAAATAAACTATAAACAAACAGGTCTCAACTCCTTCAGGTCGGTTTTTCATCTCTCCCATTTATAAAGATGACTTTAGGGTTATTCCATTCTAGGGGTATGACTGTAATGATGAAGTAGTTGGTGAATATCGTAGCATTCTATTTCATTTACGGGAACCTTTCGGGATATTCTCTGTAGCGCCGTAATCTTCTGGCGATTTTCCATTATTCTTGCATTTTATTGCTAAAGTTCCTTCCTCCAGACTTGAATGTGGCAATGCATTTAGATTAGTTTTTTCTTTTGAATTTTAACTCTTCCATATCTAACGGTTTTCTTCTCGATTAAATAACCACTCTAGATTATTTTCCCGTCTTCAACGATGCATATCTTTAAGCTTCGACTGTTTTTTCTCTTATGGTCGTTTTTCCTGGTTGGCAATAGAATTTTTTTTCAGTAATCTTAATCTGTAACAGTTATACGGTTTTTGATTCTGTGTAAATTATTTTCTTCCATAACAATTCAGTTTTCATTTGAAATATTTCTGTACGATAACTAGTGTAACCGCATCACTCAGTATTCGATGGCATTATTCATCAAAATTATTACGGTATTTTTATAAGTCAGATTAATCGTAGGATGAATTTTAATAGAAACTAATTAACCTTCATTAAATTTAAAAAATATAAATCATAAAAATTCTGCGTCAGGTATACTTGGGCCATCTAAATGTTTTTCGTAAAACTTATTTGAAGAAAAAAATCTTTTTTAATGGCGGAACAGAGGGTATTTTATTTCCGTCGTTGCTCCACGAATTATAAACCCCGAAAGGAAAAAGAAGCGAGGGTGCAATCTTTATTGTCGATTTGTTTCTCTTCATTCCAATCGAATCGGCAATTCCCTCTTCAGAGATAATCCCAGAAAGAGGCGAATCGGTCGCACCTATTAAATCAAATGGCCTGCGAAAACTCCTGGCGCTGGAAACCATTGCGTCTGTGCGCCGCCCGTATAATCCCTCGCGGGTACACAGACACGCAAAGGAACGCACGCACATATACACGATGTCCTCCCTTGCCAACTGCTGCTCCTCCTTTCTTTACTCCCCTCCTTGCTTTGAGCAGATGTTCTCCACTGCGCGCCGCGGCGTGGATCCAGTGGCGTAACTATAGCTTTTGGGCCCCTAGCGAAAAATCTCTCAGGGCCCCACTTAATAATTGAATATTTGTTAGTGTGTTCTGAGTGTAATGGATATTATTAAATAACATAAATATAGAATTTTGATAAACAAAGTATTTATATTTATTATGAATAATTAAATTTATAAATTATTATAAACAATGGATGCAAGGGTGAGGGCCCCCTTGGTCTTGGGCCCTTACGCGATCGCGTAACTTGCGTACCCATATTTACGCCACTGCGTGGATCACGATTGCGGTTTGCTTGGGGTGATCTGAAGGGGTCGGGCGTAGAATCCTCCCTTTTAACAAAAGTCGCTTGGATCAAATCCGTTAGATATAACGAGGGTACTAAAATTTCGTTAATCTCATTTTATCGTGTACGTAGAATTTCCGAGTTGTAGGTGAAAGCGTTTCAGATCTTGCTCTTAACGGTAGGCGAACTATTCTTATTCTTCTTGTGACGGTTGCGGGAAATCGTCATTTTGCTGATCAAGGACGTTTTCAGTAATGATTCATTAAGAAAGGTAGTTAAAAATATGATCCAGGGTATAAAAACGAACTAGTGGTTATCTTATTTGAAAGATAGTATTCAATTGTGTTTTTACATCAATAAATTTTCCTAAATTGCCGCAATTACGTTTGGAAAGTAATGAGTAAAATGCTTAAATATATGCTTATGTCGCTTGAAGTTTGCTGTATCGTGGGCTGAGGAATTACCGTATCTGCAAAAAAAATCCACAGAATTGCGAATATAATAGTAAAGAAATTCCCACAAAATGGAACAAAGAGGGCATTTCTTTTCTGTTCCCTATACTCTCGAGGGGTGTTGCAGGTGGTCTGGAACCTGTTCGTGAGGAAATATCGTGAGATCGGGAAATATTTCAGCATATGCTTTCTATTGGGAGGAGTTAAGTGTCACGACCGATGCTTGCAGAAGACCACGTAGCTCGAGAAATAAAGGCTGGAATGATTTCAAAGAGCACATATTTATAATAAGATTTCTTCGTTTCCACGTTACAGCATGGCGTTCCAACGCAGGAGGATGCAACCCCAGGACAATATTGAGCATTGCTATGACTTAGCTTCTATTATGGAATATATTAAGAAAATAAGATAGATTTAGGATTCAATTATACTTTTTGATGAGGAAGAACATGTATATTTTAAATAATAAATTATTATAATAAATAATAATGATAATAATATATTTTAAATAATCGACAGAATAAATAATAAATATCCATTAACTTTATTAAACGATAAGTTACTGGCTTAAAAGTTGCAAAAGACGTTTAAAAGACCGATCGCTAATAAAAGCCCTGCAACAGTTTACGTCTCTCAAGAGAGCAACTTTCTTTACAATAATTTTCTTTCATTCGTTTCTAATAAATATTATTATACTCGAACCCAGTGGCGGATTTAGGGGAGGTCGCACATGGCGCGCGCCAGGGGCCTCTTGAAGTATGGGGCCCCATGACGTATGGCAGTGCTTCTTAACTTGGGTTACGCGGAACCCTAGTGTTACGCGAAAGATTTGGGTTCCGTATGGGTCCGCGAAAATGGGTGAAAAAGGAAGTTCAGGCTCAGTTACCCTAAATCTTGAGTTTCTCCCTCAAACTCAGTGGCGGATTTAAGGGGGGTCGCACTTGGCCCCAAAAAAATGTTCGTGTATATAATCTCAGAATTATTAAATGTCTCAATTTAAAAATAAGTGAAATCTCTCTATGATTCCATGGAAAAACGATCGTCAAGAGGTGTCACAAAAGAGGGTGGCCGTTTGGAGCGGTTTCACTATATATTTAGAGTGCAGGGCCCCCGAATGCTTAGCGCCAGGGGCCCCCAAAAATTTTAGCGCCAGGGCCCACAAAATGTTTAACGCCAGGGGCCACAGGAGGCGTAAATCCGCCACTGCTCGAACCAATAACATAGCATAATGCTTTATATAACCTTATGCGCACTGCTTTCGAGGTCTCCTTTTTTATTCCTTTGAGAGTGATTAACTAATTTCATTGAGCAATAACGTGCTCGCAAACAGCACATTGCTGACCTATGTTCTAACGCATAGGTTCTCAAACTGTATTCCGTGGAACCTTGGGATTTCGCGAAGAAAAAGTTTTAATGGCGGACAAAGTAGTTACAGTTACTAATTAATAAATTAGTTATTATTAAAAAGGTTTTAATGGAACCTCAGTTGCCTGGTTTTATTGATATAACAATTATAAAATAATAGGAATCTTTTAAATCGTATTAATGTTTTGAAATCAATTAGTGTCAGCGAATCTTTCGCATCAATATCACCTACCTCATAGGATCAGAGATGTGCCTGCGAGATACGGCGCATTAATGTAGAATAATAGTCTTTTTAAAATATAAATTTAACATTTGAGTATCGAATTAATATTTATTTATGGGAAAATCAACTGACATTTTTACTGGGAACATTTTGGCGCCTATGGAAAATACCATCTTTGCCATACCCTTGTTACGGCAATGGATAAGATTGACAACCGACCGGTATTGGCTGAAATTTCCCGTATTTTCAATATTTGTCCCGCCTCCCGTATGAACTATATATCGGACGCAATTTTCCCGTATTTAAATTATAGTTTTATTTGTTAACTACCCCATTATATTTTAAAATGCGTCAAAACCCCTTCGTGGATTAATAGAGGGGAAACAATAACAACTCTAGTCACTGGACATCTACAGTGGAGTAAATTCTGCGTTTCTTGATAGACATGAACATGCCGAGCAGAGTTTCACCATTATGCACTTCAAAACAAACAGTTGCAGAGAGGCATAAATTGCTCTAGAGAAATATAATTTCTTAAATTAAAGATAATTGTTTTAGTTCTTTGAAAAAAAACTCGGTTATGTATGTATTCGGTTTTGTCTGTCTGTCCGTCCGTCCATCCGTCTATTCGGGCAATATTTCTTACATCCTGCAGCTTGGAGAAGCCAGATTTGCAGGATATGGCGGTCTACATGAGGGCTAAACATGAAACAAATTTGGTGGATCTAGGATCAGCTGCTGGGGAGTAATCCATGTATTTTTCCAGCCCCTTGGTTTCATCTCTACCCCCATAAGATAAGCATGAACTCGGTGCAGGGCATTATAATTTTGCATTTTTAAATTAGTTAAAATTAAGATAGGAGCTCTGGACATAAACAGTTCTGTAGTCGAAAGAGGTTTAAATGATATAAAAACAGAATTCAAATCCTTGTAGAATGAGATGGAGTTTTTAAACCGAAAAAGAGGGAAGATTTTGCGGTTTTTTACAATGGGAAATATCAACGGGTCCACTGCTTTTAAATGGGAGACATTACTGCATGGCAGTGATATAATGCTTTTGAAGGGAATTTATAGATTACGTTATTAGGCCGTCAATCTTAACCAAAGGCGTAATCCTGAAACAAGAAAAAAGCGCCTTATGTAATTTTATCTCCAATTCTTCCTTCACCAGTATTTCCTCTGTGACTAAAGAAATTACATCCGCATCTTATTTTGTATCGGGCGAGACGCAGTTTCGGGGGACGCGGCCTTGGGTCGCAAAATGCGATGAACCGTCAAAAGAGGCCACATCCTCCCATAGGTTGAGAGGACCCTCGCCGGGGAGTTGGCGTGACGCAGTGGCGCGTCCCACCCGCGCACATTTTCGCCGACTTTCTCGGCTACGGCGTCAGCGAAAAAAACGTAACTTCGGTGCTCATTTCGAAGCGGAGGGGGAGCGAATGGGGCGTGGAGACGCGAAAGGCCGGGAGAAAGGGAGAAAAAGGTGATACAAATCGTGAGAAATGGTCGGCTTTATTTGGGGACTCGTGAAGTGTTCTAAAGAGGGAAAGGAGCAGAGACGGAAGGAAGAGAATAAATGAAAGGGAGGAGATGTTGGAAGAGGAAGAGCAGAGAAGGGAGGAAGGATGACGGGAAGAGGCAGAGGGGGGATGGGAAAGTGAAAGGGAAGGGTTGTGCGATAGGAGAGAATGAGCGGCACCGTTGGCTGTTCGAGGCTCACAATCAGTTGGGAGTTGATGAGAAATACAACGTGACGACTCCCATGCGTGAAGCGATAATGTCGAGTGCATAATCTCGGCTCGGATGGCCTCAACAATTACATAAAAGAGAGACAGAGGCGTCGGAGTGCATTAAATTAAATATCTCGAATAAAACCGCGGCGGAAGTAATTTCATCTTCCTCGCGTGATGGGTTTGTCAAGCGTTTTGCTGTTTGAAAAAATGTCGGGGTTGTTTTCTACGCATTAACGAGACAAGCGAAGAACAAAAAGTGCAATGTGGTTGATACTTGCGACATCCAACTGTCACTTCCATCAGTGTCCACATCCTTGCAGTGCTAACGCAATGGACGCTTTTCCCGCTGCCAATTTTTATGATACATCTAATTATATTATAAATATTATTTGACGTCATTAATATGATTTATCTGATGCGTTAATTAGAGTTTTAGAGTTTAGCTTTCGGAAAAACCTTCAACCTGTTTAGATTGTAGTTCTTTTGGGTCAGTGGTCGCCGGAGACCAAAGCTTCCGCAAAAAGGTTATCCGGTAACATTTTAAAATATTAAAAATTATAATCTTTAAGAGCGCTCTGCAATTTATTTTCTTTTAAAAAACTCGGTGCCTATTATTTATCATATAAATTAAAACCAAGATGATACAAAATCGGTTTTTAAAAAAATCGTTTAAGGTGTGCGCTTCAGACCCTTGCGAAAGTGTAGGGTGCTTATTACGACCTAGTAAATACAAACCATTAAAATTTAAGACCCTTGTAGTTTATACGAACGAGATTGTACTGTACGTCTATTACAGCCTTAATTTTGTAGTTTGAAGGGTTTTCCTTTTTGTTCTTCAGATATTTGTTATGTTTGTAAATATAAATACATATGGCATCCACCGAGTATTAAAAAATTCTTCCAATAGATATTCATAAAAAAAATGGCGATCCTGTTTTCTCACGATATAATTTACCTTCAAGAATAAAAAAATCTTTATAAATGAAACTGAAAGATTAAACATATAAATCATAATGTTGATAGTGTTGTCATTGCTTAATTAGGCTAATCCTTTTTGATTAATATCGCATTTCGCCTAATTTTCTCCTTTGCACAATGTACACGTCTTTTATTTAATATGACAGACATTCTCGTAAAGAATTTAAAAAAGGTTACGGTAAATCAGTTTGTAATGTAACAACACCATTATTTTAACCCTCGAGTGACAACTTATCTACTTTATTTCCCACTTTCCTTTGTTCTTTTGCAATGGTACTTATATGTAATATTTATACATACCTACCTATGAACGCAAGTACGCATTAAGCCTGCCTTTCTATGTCTTTGTAAAACCAATTCCCTATTTTATCACTTTTGGCTCGATGCTTCTCTTTCAAGTGATCCAGATTTGCCCTTGTTTTTCGTAGCATCCCTCTCCCATTTGTCTTTGTATCTCTTGATGGGTCTCTTGGGGGTCATCCTATTGTTTTTCGTCGAATCCAATCGCCCCTTTCGGTTTCACCCAGCATCTTCGTGTTTCTCCGGGTTGCCCTTAGGCGCTTGAAACATTTAGTCAGAATCTGTTGCGTAGGCAGCGTTCTATTGAATCAATGCATGTATGCATAAATAAATACTAATGTAAATATTTTTGTTTAAATAAATAATATTTGTTTAAGTATTTATTTTTTCGATTCTGTCACTGACCTTATTACGCTTATGATATTTACTTCGAAAAATTTATCTTTCATTTTTAGTGCGGTACATACGATTTGAACACGTATCAAAGGTAAATGTACACTCTCAAGGATTCTCCGATATAGTATCCGCAGAATATTTTTTCGAACGAAAAAATAATTGTCTCGGAATCTTTTTTTCTATCTGCCAAATTCCGATGTGACCAGAGTTTTTTCCTCGAAATCCTACATTTAAGAGGCGTTTCCTTTTCCTGTATTTCTCGAGTTCGAAAATCCGTATACTTTTTATGTTCTACTGGAGAAGTGAAATTTGAGTTCGTCTGCCGTCGTGTAGTGGTGGCCTCTCGCCTCGTTTTCAATTCCGTGAAGAAATGCATCGCCCGGAAAGGAGGGCGGCGAATGTAGGTGGGGAGGGAGGGAGAATGGGAGGTAGACAGAGAGGGAGGCTGAAAGGGGGGCTGAAAGGGAGGCTGAGAGGGAGGCTGAGAGGGAGGCTGAGAGGGAGGCTGAGAGGGAGGCTGAGAGGGAGGCTGAGAGGGAGGTTGAGAGGGAGGCTGAGAGGGAGGCAGAGAGGGAGTGAGGGAGGCAAAGAGGATGAGAAGCAGAAAGGGAGGGAAGAAGACTGAGATGGAGGGAGGAAGGCAGATAGAGAGGGAGTGAGCGAGAGAGGGAGGCAGAAAGGGAGGGAGGAAGACTGACAATGAGAGGAGGGAGGGATTGATTGATTGGACCCTTTATTGGCGAGGGGAGGGTGGAAGACTGAGAGGAGGGAGGGAGTGAGAGAGGAAGGGAGTGAGAGAGGGAGGGAGTGAGAGAGGGAGGGAGTGAGAGAGGGAGGGAGGGAGTGAGTGAGAAAGAGGGGGGGAGAGGGAGGGAGTGAGAGAGGGAGGAAGTGAGAGAGGGAGGGAGTGAGAGAGGGAGGGAGTGAGAGAGTGAGTGAGAGGGAGGGAGTGAGAGAGCGTGAGAGAGGGAGGGAGGCAGAAAGAAAGGGAGGAAGACTGAGAGGAGGGAGGGAAGCAGAGAGGAGGGAGGGAAGCGGAGAGGGAGGGAGAGAGGGAGGGAGGCAGAGAGGGAGAGAGACAGAGAGGGAGAGAGAGAGAGGGAAGGAGGTAGACAGAGATGAAGGGAGGAAGACTGAGAGGGATAGGTAGTGAGTTTGTGTGAAAAAAGGAAGCAATTTCGGGTTGGGGAAGAGAAGAGAAGATTGAGAAAAGAGGCGTGACGACACCCTTCTCGCCGCCTCTGGGGAGGACGAGATGGAACGCGGTATGAAATCCTTCGGGAGATGAAGCCTCGAATGCTGGTAGCGCTCCCAAGTCGCTCGCCAGGTCTGCGGAGGCGTCGGAGACCGTTAGCGAGGAGCAGCGACTTGAGATACGACGGCGAGATTACCGAAGAACGAAACTTAAGAAACGTAACACATCGCTCAGCCTTACAAATATGTACTGAACTTCGCTGTTACATCTGTTCGCGATCCATCCGGAATTTAAAATTTGCCTCTTTTAATACCGGGTCGTTATTCTTTTTTTTAATCCGGACAATTCACGAAAATTCCCCTCGTAAAACGGAACCACGGGTATATCACCGATAAGGCGACCATTACATTAAAATTTCCGTTGTGATATACTTATCATTTAGTTACGAACAAGCGCGTAATTCTTTCCTCTCGCTTTATATAGATATCTCGCTATGCGATCTCAAATGAATGTGACCGCGTTTTCTCAACGGGCAGAAAAAGGAAAAGAGGTAGAGTGAGAAGAGAGAGAGAGGGCGAACCACATATCGATTCGATTCGAAAAAGGGGGCGCTGGCACTTTTCGAAGTTTTGGTGGAAAAAATAAACTGGTTGGAACGAAAGAGGCGCCGCCACCGTGGGAGTAGTTAGTTACACCGCGCCGCGCACAGATGGCGAGCATTTCCTCCTATTTCGCCGTCTCGGCAACGATCGCGGGAGACGTGGTCCATTAACAGGCGCACGACTTCAGCGCAGCACCCCTGGATTGTCAGATAGCGTCGAGTTGTTGAATGAGAATTCGGCGCGTCGGTCAAATCGATTAACGCATAGGTTTCCAAGTTGGGTTCCCCGGGACGCTCGGGTGCCGCAGCTAATCCTTAACAGTGCCGCGAAAAATCTTGTTAAATAATAGAGCAACGATTTGATTTTGGGAACGATTTTTGCCTTAATGCAGTGATGATGATGATGTACACTCGACTCTCGATTAACCGGGATCGGCTTAACCGGAATGCGGATTAACCGGGATGTCAAAAAAACGTATATACGAAAATAATTTGGATTACGAGAAGGCGGCCGCTAAAACTACGATGCGAAAGTGTAACAGAAACCAAGATCACGGGTTATATGCAGGGCGGAAGAATGAAGAGAGGGGGGAATACATAGTAACGAGATACATACGTAGTTTCTGCTACTATGTGTGTGTGTTAAAGCTACATATTATCACATTGTATGTATTTCACATATAATAATATCACGCAGATGGCGCGTAAAAACACTACCTTTCTCTCACCGAGCGAAACATGATATTTTGTTCAACTGTCCACTTTATTTTTGTGTGTCGTAGTGGGTGCATGCGTCATTTTGTTCTTGTTAATTTGAAAGTTGAATAACCCTTACGTGATCATGTCAAAACATAAAAGAGTTGTTCTTTCTGTAGACCAAAAACTTAACATAATTTAAAAAATCTGAATAAAGGTGTGACGGTGAAGTTGTTAATGAACAAATACAACGTTGGCGTCCAAACTGCGTGATATTGCAAAAACAAAAATAGTAGGTCTAGTTTGCTGGAGTTTTTGATAGTGAAAGTGGTATGTCAAGCCGGAAAACGATGAAAACGTCTACCTACGATGATCTGGAGAAATCAATGATTTTTTGGTTCAACCACCAGATGGCTGAGGGAATCCTGGTTTCGGGTGCTGTTTTTGCAACGAAAGCGAAGTATTTTTTCGATGAATTGAAATTAACAGGGAAGTTTATAGCATCTTCTGGGTGGTTGACGAGATTTAAGCAAAGATACGGGATTCGTCAGATTGCTATCCAAGGATCTTAGTTGTGATGAGCTGGCGGCTGAGGAATTTAAGTCTCAATTTCAGCATTTTGTCGATAATGAAGGCTTCACTTCGGAACAAATCTATAATGCTTTAGCTTATGAAAATGAAACAAGTGCTGTAGGGCATAAACTTCAAAAACAACGCCTTACCGTTTTGTGCTGTGCTAATGCCGCTGGGTCTCATTTTTTTAAATCGTGTGCTATTGGGACTGCAAAAAACTCGATCTCTCTCAAAAGTTAAAGTTTTATCTAATTTACCCGTCGATTACTATAACCAAGCATGGATGGACAGAGAAATTATTATGGACTGGTTTAAAACAAAATTTGTTCCAGCAGTGCGTCAACACTTCGAATCTCTTGATCTGCCACAAAAAGCTATTTTAAATTTAGGAAATGCCCCTAGTCACCCGAATGAAGACATTTTAAAATTCGAAGATGGAAATGTTTTTGTTAAGTGACAGCTTTGTTCCAGCCTATGGATCAAGGAGTGATACAAAATATGAAAACAATTTATCAAAGAAATTTACTGCTTAAGTTCGTCAAGGTGGTTGGTGATGATTTACTGTTGTTTTGGAAAAAAAAACTGTCAGTGTTGGACGATATGTATGAAATTGGTGCTGCTTGGAAATCTGTAAAAAAAGCTCAACTTTAAAAAGATCATGGCGAAAACTTTTATCGGGAAACAACGAGGAATTTCTTGGTTTTGAGGACAGTTTTAATGAAACGGTGCCTGAAGTATTACGTAATTTACACAGCATAAGTGAATATGCGAATGTTGATGAGGAAGCTGCGCGCAAGTTAAATTCAGACCAACATTTGGCCGGTCATGTAGTATTAAATTACGAAGAAATCGTTCAACGTTTTACTACCGAAGGTGAACCAACAGCCGCCGATGATTTGGACCAGGAAGAAGACAACCTTATACTAGAACAAAAGATCAGTCACAGCGCTGCTTTAACTCACGCTGAAACTCTGCTTGATTATTTGGAGCAACAGCAAGACAAGCACCCTTGTTGGGAAACTTATGCTGAGAAATCTGCGCAGCACCATTTGCCGAACGGCGAATGAAGGGAAAAAGCAAATTTTGCTTTCTTATTTCAAATAAATAAAGTAAGTTCATATGTACATTTTTTTCGATTCGATTTTTTTTTCGGTACGATATTTTTCTAAAATTTTATGAACATTTCATATGGATGGTGGATTAACCGGGATTGATTTTTTCGCTACCATACCGGATAATCGAGAGTCTACTATAGTACGAACAGATGAATGCGTCCAAAGGTTACGATACACGAGCGTATAAATATGAATTCTTGTTTCGAGGTGGAGGGTGCCGCGAAATTCTGTTTATATTTGATGGAATGCCGCGCCTTAAAAATGATAGCGAACCGCTGGATTAAGCGTGTTAAACTGGAATTAGGGGTAGCAGCTTAAACCTTTCATGTTAGGGAAATAAATATTCGAGGAATGATTAAAAGGTGTAATTCCCGTTATCTCAGTTTAGACAAGAATATGAGAAAATATCTGATAATTTTCGGAGTGAAATATTCGGAAAATCAAAATAAGAGCATTAAAGACACTTCCTAATGCATCTTATTTTGAATTACATCGATTTACATGGCTCTATAACTGAGATAAAATTTTAAACTAGTAAAGAGACATTCTCCGAGGAAAATAAATACCTTTCCTTACATTCGAAAAATACCCTTTTAAAAAGGCTTGTGTCCGTATTTGAAAATGTATGATTGTAAATGGTAATATTACTCCACCTATTTAATAGATCTCTCTATTATTTAAATTTAAATTTAAATTATTGCTAAAATGAAATGTTGAATGTCGAACGTTTTTTCCGTCCAGTTGGTGACCAGTCGAATACTTGCTTTGGCCACCTCTCCTGTGCCATTCTCTGCACGTGTCCATACCATTGAAGTGACCGACACCTCAAGCGGTTGAAAACAGTTTCCTCTGTCTCCATTTCTTGCCGGATAATATCATTCCTTACTCGTTGGAGTCGGGATACACGCATGCTGCGTCTCAAACCAACCATCTCTACAGCATTGATTTTCTTTCTTAACTTATCCCTGAAAGTCCATCCCTCTCCTCCATATGTCAGTATTCTCTCGTAAGATAGTGTTTTTGTTTTCTTGTCGACCTCCCGACTCCACAGCACCCCGTTCAACATCTTGATTGCCCTCCGGGCCTGATTTATTCTATTCTCCACGTCCTTCTCGCACGCCCCAGCTTTGTGGATAATGGATCCAAGGTATTTAATGTGGTCAATTCTAATCAGAGTCAAATGTAATTAAAGTTTTGATGACTAAAAAGGGTTTTCCTTTATTTTTGAGTTCCCAGTTCGTTTCTCGAGTCTAAAAATTTTTTAAATGCCTATGAATAATATCCTACTCTCATTGATGAGGTGATCACATGCAGAAAAGCGTTCTTTGAATCGATCACGTCCCATTCTTTCCGAGACTTTCGGATTTCCATAAAAATTCACGTCTTAATTCCATGTTGAAGCGTTCGAAAAAAGTCGGAGAATTGGCAGTTATAATTATCACACAGGTTGAGCATAGATTTTTCGGGTTTTATCCGATTTTTACCAGATTTATACACTCCGAATAATTTTTTCAAATTCGGGTTATACCTGAAAACCCCCGAAAATTTTAATTTTTTAACACTTTCATTGCAAAAATCAATTTGAAGTCATTTTAGAGCAGGGGTTCCCAATTTGAAGTTTTGAAAGGCTCTGAGAAAGGAATCAGTGACATAATTGAATCTTTTAATTTAAAATGAATAATTATACACTTTGCTCTTGTAGCATTTAGAATAACAGTTAGCACCAATCATTAATTTACAAAAATAACTTGAAAGTAAAGCTCCAATGATACACTGGACTGACCACATTCACTGAAAGAAATACGTGTGTATCCCGCTGTTATTAAACACCCTAGCACAACAGTAATTACTGCGGATATAAAAGAGTTTTCGAGAGTTTTCGGAAGTTATTTCTTCTAAATGATTTGCTACAATTAATAGAAATCTTCATACATACATTCGTTAAAGTTTTCTGGAGCAAGGCATCTGTATTAGATCCTTTTAATGAATCTGTATGTCCAAGTTGCTAATGATCACGTCAAAATTTTGAGCATATATGGAGATGTGAACGAGCAAATGAAATTCGAACTTGACTTGCAGCCTATTTATTAGGGCTCTCACCTCTAAAAAAGATTTGGATATTGTTAATTTTTGGATTGGTCCTGGAGCCCGATTTTTCTTGTTCAGCGTTCATTTAGTCATTTGCGTAATTTGCAAACGCTTTAAAGGAATAATATTTCTGAAGAAATATTTGCCATACAGATTTTGTTGTACTTTATGTGAACCATAAAAGCTAAAATAACACCCGAAAATTTTTATATACGTTTTTTATTTAAGCCAGATTTTATCCGAATTAAAAAAAATAAAACCCGATAATTATCCTCCGAATCGACTTTTTTAACCCGAAAAGTCCACACCCTGCACATGGTGATAATGGACGGAAATTGAATTGTTATATAATGTGATGGAGGAAACACCTCATCCGCGCACAACAGATAAAATAATTTCAGTCGATGTCTGAAACTCCCAAGACGCATTTAAGGTCTAGCAGTGGAAAAAAACTTTCATCAGGACACTAGTCTTATCGGACAACGGTTTGTTGGTATTATTTTCTGTATCTACCCAGTCAACAGAAATCGATTAGTTGTATACATATTGTAAAGCGACAGTGTTGAAAAAATTTTATGGAAACAATTAGTTAAAATCGGAAATTTTTCGTTCGGGAATTTATTAGAGAGCTAACTCAGCAAAGCCTAACTTTTTATCCCCATTACAACTCAACATACTGATTTTAAAATGATGTTAAAACATTGGTATCATAAAACCATTTCATTGGTTATTTACTTGATGCCAATAATTTCCTTCCTATTAATAAAATTTGTTACTACTTATATTACTAGGCAGTTATACCCCCAACTGATTGAATTTAATGTAAAAAAAAATTCATAACAAATAAACACAAACGTTAGCGAACGAAAAAAAAATCGTTTAAAATGATAAATAAGAATTTGTTCTTTTGAAGATCTGTATCATTATCATCATCTGGAAACCGCAACGTAGACCACGATTTATTTACGCGATTCATCTCGAACTGTTCCCAGTCCTTTCCACGAATCCCAAAATATACTTCTAATTTGTTTTGAGAGTTTCCATCCTCCGCGCGTGAAGTTCTTTCTCAAAATATTGTGACGTCACTCTCGATCGGAATTAGCGCCGCGCAGGATCGCGTGCGCATCCTTTAAAAAAAACTCAAAAAATACCGCGAACTTGCGCGACAAATATCGAGTCACTCATCCAACCTCCTTCTACCCGCTCAAGTGTGTGCTTGCTGAGTCAAGACTTAGTGACGGCGAATTTTCTTTCGGGGAAGACAGGGTTAAATGCGTGAGTGGAGCCACGTGGTTTGAGGGCGTGCTGCAGGCGACTGGAGTGAAAAGGTTCGGGTGGGGAAGGAAGGGAAGTCAGAGAAGGGGCGACAGCGGAGAAGGGCGATAAGGGAGGGGTTGGCGGAGGAGACGGTGCCGAAATGGTCCATAGGAAGGAGGAAGGGGAGCGGCCCGCTGAACTATTTCCGGTAGTAGAGGGCCGCATGCGTGCCAACGGAACAAAACTCCCCGCCAAAGAAGGATAAAAATGCACGCAGTCTATTAATTGCGGACAAGGTGATAACAGTCTCGTTTGATGAGCTGTGAATATTTAAAAAAATTCATTTTTATCGTTAATTCTCTTTTTCATAAACCTCGACTCTGAATTGATGTAGTTTAAATTGTATGCACTTAAATAGAAATATTTTTCTTAATTACGCCCTTCAAGTTTTTCCAATTAAACCCGGCGCTGAATCAGTTGCTCGAATTTTGCCGTAATTATGTACCTTTCAAAACGTCTTTCTTGTTATATGCAGCTCCTCGGAAATAAATCTTCCAAATTTGAAGTTTTTCGTAATCGGCACTTTACAACCCAAAAAAACTAAAAAAATCTCTCGATTAAGGATATGGCCCTTTTTGCCTATTAATTACGATTTGAATACACATTTACTCGCCAAAATCTTTTTTATATTAGTATGAAAAAATACATATATTAAATTTATGCCAATCTTGCCTCGTGAAATTGCAAAATATGCAAATTTACGGGTAAATAACCACCATCTCTCGAAATCTCTTACTAGTAGCACATAAAAAGCATTTTGAGGTTTATGATCAAGATATCATAGTTTTTGTACGGTATTGTGTTTTTCTAAATCACTGTCGTTCCAATAAAAATTTAAATGACGCTATTTTGTTGCATTTATGGGTGTTTTTGAATTATTCTTTTAAAGTGACTGTTTATATCAATATGTCAATGTATACGTTCACTCGTAAAAGATGACCTTATGTGAAATTATTTTTTCACGAAAAAAATTCCGACTTTTTATATTTGTTATGAATAAATCTTAGTTTTGATTTTTGTTTTGAAAGTAACGCTTATTAGTCATCAAAACGATATATTGGAAGAATCCGAGCCTGAAATTCATATCATGTTTGTCTTTCTTGATTTTATTTAGAAATATTAACACTATGTATACATAAAGCTAAAATTTGAGTAAGGTAAATGCCAATTTAAATTGTGTCGTATATCAAGTAATGTTTTCTTGGCGAGTCTTTATGGCTCGGTAAAAAGAAGGAAAATGTTGATGTGCGCTTGACTTGAACGTACAAATATTTGAAGTTTGTTTTTTGCCAGAACTCTTGAATAAATCAAGATGGATATTACCATAAATTTTTAAGCCTAAAAGTTGTTAGAACTCTAGCGGGCTGTTGCCAATGGTAACAAGTTAAAAAGCAAACATTTTCCGGTGGTAAGGTGGCGGCAGCTGTCGGGCAATCGATTTACAACCCTTTCCATCGAACGAGGATTTTCCCGTTTCCCGCACCGAAAAAGCCAAACCCCTTTCCTAACAACGCCGCACATCCTCATATCCTGCATAGCACCATAACATGTGTAGGATGTTCTCAAAGGGTGTGACCTTTGCGTGGTCACTTCAAGCGCACCAAATGGTTACTGCCTCGCGTGTTTCGTTCGCCCACAAAGCAACGTCCGACTTTTACGCTTGTAATATACTTTTTTATGCCTCGTGAAATCTATTTTGTTTTAGTAATGAATAGGCTCTCGGAAGATGATTGACCAATCATTTTTCCGAGGCAGCGGAAACAGCCGGTGCTGTATGCATTTGGCGGAATATTCACAAAGAACGAAAGCCGCATAAAACCTTTCTTTGTGGCGAGGTCCATATTCCTCTTACTCGATGTCCAATGAATATATAATGTACTATAAATCGAAACAGATGCCCCCGAACATCGTTAAGACCCTTAGCTATAATGCAATAAGAATTGTACGAGGTGTAAAACAGAAAATAATAAAATCTTTGTTTTATTTCCGTATTCTTAACCGCGGGGAAATATTTATCTATTTGTATATAAGCTCCTAGCTTCGATAATTTACGTCCAAGTCTTTTTAGTTTTATGAGTTCCTCAAGAGAACTTTATTAACATTCACCAATAAATTCCGCTCTATTATTAAAAATTTAATGTTATTTCCAATCAAGTTCTACATGGTTTTGCAAACTATTCGAAAAATTTGTTCGCTTTTGACTGAAAGCGTGGAGATGCTTTGTAGAAAAGGGGTTAATCTTCTTTGAGAGAAAACGCGTTCTCAGAGTTTCGTGGGCTTAGTAGGAAAGAGGGTGGGGGGAGGGGTTGGAGCCGGTGGCAAAATTAATTATCCTTTTCGCAACCCCAGCCCACAGCTTGTGAAATCTCTCTTGGACCGTCGCCCTTCTTTCTATTCAGTTAATTCATTAATTATTGCGCGCAAAATCGGGAGAGGCATTTAAATACCTTGAGTCACAGATTGGATAAAGGGTTAACTTGTTCGAATGTACAATGACTCATTCAATTTAACATTCCAAAATCCATTTTCGAATATCTTCATGAAACGGATAAGGGAAAATGTGTGGTATTATGAAACGGTTAGTCATCAAAACGTTTTTTCACAACACCATTTGATGACGAGATGTCAGGATACATTTCATGGCCTGCTTACGGAATGAGATTATTAATTATGACCTATAATCTACTTTTATTGCTGAACTCGGACCTATAATATAATAATGAACTCTTATAATTTATTGGAAAGTGTTTGATAATTATTACTTTAAGGTAAATTTTAGAATTTTTACGTTGCATTAAATGTTTTATGACGCTATATCATTTTTATAATGAGGCCTTACGCGGAACTATTAGGTAAGTAAACTATTAAAATTGTTTAACTCAACGTTTTAGATGTTATTTACGTCTTAATTGCAGAAAGAAAACAGCGTTTTCATTCCATTTCATGTTTTTAAATAGGGAATTCTTCCGTCCAAATAATATCATCCATCCACCCACTAAATCACATGAGAGAAAGAGTAAACCTAAAAGGTTTCGGAATGAGACCGTTCGCCGCAGCCGGTTCGTTGCAGGGGCAGTTCGCTGCGAGGTCGCAATTAATTTTCTTAATACAAGAGATAGGAGTATGGCACTTAAATAAAGCTAAATCCTAAACGTTGAAACTTTAAATCGACTAATTGATACGGGTTGCAATGCACGAAAAAATGTCATTTGCAAATATATCTAATTGGAACAGAAATGTACTATTTTACTTTCTCTTATACGTAGAGAAAGTATTGTAATTGAGAAAAAGTTCGATTTCGAGATTTTGATGGACAGACACGTTTTAGTTATCACTGAGTCGCAAATAGTGTTTTTCGCCATTCCCTCTGTCTGTGACGTTATAGTATATGAAAATTAATGTATTTTTAAATTTTTGTTTAATGAGGTGCTATTACTTTTATGACTTGAACAGAATTATTTTGCAAAATCATGTATGTTTATGTAATGACTTGCGTTCAGAACTATTTTAGGCATGTCTGTTTTTAGGGAATGCAATTAAATCATTTATGAATAAATTATTATTTAATGATTTCCCTTTTCAATTATCCCTGAGCAATTGTATGAGCAAAATGTAAAGTAAATGTAAGTAAATAAGTTATTTCAAATTGTACCTAAAACGTTAACCGAGTACATTTCGGGCCTGTAATATTTTTTTCTATCTTTTTTCGTGCTAATCAATATATAAACATGTTAAGGTGGTACTGAGGTCTAAAATTAGTTTTATTTCCGTTTCAAATATTAATTGTCTGATATTTGAGATATTATGCGATATCTCGATATTTTTATGGCTATAATTTAAAAGAATTTGCTGAAAATAAAGTTAATGCGGTGAAGAGTTCCCGGGTTGTCAGCCAGGTGAATATGTTGTCAACCGGCGTTTCGGCACCTTCCTCAAGTGCCATAAAGTAAAATTAAAGTAAAGTTTAATGTCTTTTTAAAAACATTTACTTATACTTTTCGTGCATTGCTACCCATTTAATTTAGTCGATTTAAAGTTTCATTGCATAGGATTTAGCTTTATTTAAACCCCACACTCCTGTCTCTTATTTAAGAAAAATAAATATGGTCTGGAGGCGAACTGTTGCTGCGGCGAATTGTCCTAGATCCTTAAGGTATAGCGAAAATCTGTTGCGCGTGGAATTATTGCGATAAATTTTGTTGCGCAATTGTATCGACGATGATATCTATTCCTGTAGCCATAACCCCCTTCGAAATTTGCTCGCGCAGAAAACTTTTTAAAAATATTCACTAGTAACTGTGGTGTGGATTAAATTTAAATCTTGATTTTACTTAAAGATTTTGCAGAGAAATCGCCAAAGAAAAATCTTTAAAATGGCGGACACGGAGGACTATCTCAGAACAAATTATGGAGACGGACAGGAGAATACAAACAGTATCTTGAAACTTCAAAAATTGATATTGAGAACTGTCGCCCAAGTTGGCGTCGTCATGGTAGCGAGCTTATATGTAGACGCTAAAATCTGTACTGCCTTTGTAAATATTCGTCTTCCCATGTAAAATTATAATCCTCGGAAAGTATTAAATAAATTCTGGTTTCCATTACAATTCGAACGCTGATAAAAAAACTCAAATTTTAATTTTTAATCAGATCTTTAAATATGCAATACAAGTAGAGCGTATGATTTACTTTGAAAAACCCTATCTTTGATAAATGTATGTCTATATTCAAAACTTTTCCACGTGTTTCATAATTGCGAATGAATCTATTATCAATATTCCTTTCTCTTTTTCAGGTGAGGCTCACTATGCACCACAGTTACTCTCAATCCCTATGGTCTTCTTGTAAGTACCGATCTGCTCGATATTATTACACATTTCCTATCGCAAGTGCGCTGGTTTTAAATTTATGGAACCTAATAAATACTGAAACGTTCCCATGCATTGTAAAGATTCGAAATTTTGTAAGAAAATATAGTAAAATAATTTTATCCCTTATCCCTTTTTTGGTCTTCTGTCGGAATAGTTCTGACATCCTTATTTTCCGGTTCCGGTTCTTTGTAATAATATTCCGACACGTCGAAATAATATTTTTTACGGAATTTGGACAACAATGTCCCCTTCAGACTCTATATGTCCCATGTTTGTAGCTTCTTCTGTATAGTGATGTCATCTGCTAACTAATTTTCAACTTTTGGATATAATAATAACTATGCATACTTTTCAAATTTTTGTACAAAATAATTGGACCTAGGGTTGCAATTAGCAACTTTTGGATATAATAATAATTGCGCATACTTTCCAAATTTTGTACAAAATTAATGGACCTAGGGTTGCAATCAGGGGAGAAAAAAATTGGACCTCATAAGGGTTATACCAAGTGCTCTAAAATTGAATGCTCTACTTATATTTTTCTCCAATGCAACACTTCTACGTAGTTTATTTTTTATTAAATTGATTTTACAACTATGTAGCATTGATTTACTGCATCGCGGATTAATATTGAAACTTAACGCGTATATTCCAGTTCTTTGATGTTGAGCATGCATCCATTGTTTTGGAAACATCGCTAAATCGGCTATTATGCTGCTTTCCTAAATAGACTTAGGTTTTGGTGCGGATGTATAGCGTCAGGTGGAGTTTATACAAAAGATGCTTGAAGAGGAATAATGAGGACCACTAGAGGAAACTCGTGGGGATAGAATAGTAGCGTGAGGAAAGAGGGGAACGAGAGAAGTAAGTGGGAGCGAAGAGGGTTAAGTGAGCGATGGAGTGGTAGGGAAATTGGAAAGAGGAAGCGAATAATGCGAGTTGACTGCGTAGAGCGGGAAGGTCGTGAAATTGATTCCGAGAGATTATTGGTCTTTACAAAGTTCCTCCTCCTTCCCATATTTTTTTTAAAAATCGCGTTCAAAATATCTCCGATCTCTTCCTCAATTTAATAGTTCAGGATGTAGTAGGATGTTACGAAGGTTGACTAATTTTTTGTCAGAAGCACTGGAGAAGAAAGCTCTGGAAGTGGGAATTGAAATACACGCATAGATAAATCATTTTTGGCTGGTTTTTGATTTAAGAATGGCTTTATGAATCTGTGTATATGAAAATTTTAAAATTGAAGCCAAATATCACGCGATACTTTTCCTCGAAAAAATAACTTTTGTTATAGACGTGTTTAAACCTGCGTGTGAATCGTTTTTTAAATGCCTTGCGTTTCCAATGACTTCTCAATTTTTAGCTTGTACCTTATGTACAATTAAGTAATATTACGTACTCTGTCTTTCCTCAGAAATATTTTGTTTTGTCGAAAATGGATTTTTTTTACTGATGCGTTGACAATGAAGTTTACAAATTCTCTTATATAATGAAATTTCATTTTGAAATCTTAATTACAAAAAGAAATTTTCGTCATTGAATCTACTGAACTAAGAATATAATTAGTTGTTCCTACGTTAAATATCGAATTAATTTGAACTGTGATTTGATTCGCGATGGCACTGCCGCCATAATTGCGCCCGTTAAATTATTCACCGTAACCCTCTTACGCCCAAAGTTCGTTATCGTTCGCCGCCTGACTGTGGCGGTGATATCCTTATTCTATTCATGAGAGCTTGAGGAGTTCGTTTCGATTGTATGGAGTTCGTTTCCTCTTTTCCGTTATATTATTTCTCCGTTCTTCAGAATGCCTCTTTCGGGTAAAGTTCCTCCGTAGCTTTCTTGGAGGGGAGATTGAATCAGTTTTAGGATGCTGCGCGAGGGCTCCGATGGCGGCGAAGTGCGAAGTGATTGGATAGAAAGGGGTTCTGGTGGTTGGGTTGGGTCTGGGGATGGCGAGAGGTAAGTGGGTATGGCGGAGGAGACGGGGAGACACATGAGGGAGAAGGGACGTGGTTTTGCTTCGAAGCTGCGGAATCATGGAGGCGCAATGGTGGAAGGGTAATTTCGTTTTTTCCTCCCCTAAGAGGATAAACGATGTTACGTCCGCGTGGAGCTTAAAACTGTTTGAGGACGGGATAATTTTGCGGATTTTATTATTCCATGGAGGTAGAAATGAGGGAAATGGATTTTAACGGTGAAATACAAAGAGATTCTGGCGAGAGGCGCGTTGTCGGAAAGTCGGGGAACCGGGTGGACAAGGGATAGGGGAGAAGTAGTCGGAGGATTTTGGGAAAGCGCGCGATGATGGGCTAATTGAAACGGGAAATGGAACGAGAGGTAGAGAGTTGACTAGTAAGGGAAAAGGTATAAAACATACGGGGGAATAGGCCGGGAAAATAATTCTGGCAGTAAGACATAGCATTGTTAGGAAAAAAGAGGGCATCGTTCGTATTTATGGCTACACGAATCACCTTGATCATCTATTCTCTTTATTATGTTAATTGTATCAATTAAACAGAATATGGACAATAGATGATCAAAGTGAATCCTGTAGGTACGTCAAATAAAAAATAAGAAAGAAGTAAGAATAATACGAGAAAAGTGAACGACAGCCCAGATCATAAGATAGAGGAAGGCATATTGGATCGAACATTACCTGAAGAGAAAGAGCATGACTGAAGACATTTTAGAAGAACTGGAAGGGAAAAGAGAAAGAGGAAGGTAGAGATTTCAGATCCTGGAGACTTAAAGAGTATTGAGAGCGAGCTGTCAAGAAATGAAGAAGATTGAGGAAAGCATGAGTATGTGGAGAACCAGACAACCAATATTAATCACGGAACTTTACGGACAGGTTACCTATGATGATGATGAAACCGTTCTGTGGCTTCTGTGTTAGTAGTTACCTTTATCTTTTATTGAATTCAAGCAATGAGCTCAATTATATAAGTTTGAATTTAGAATTAAGAGAAAAGCCTATTTATGAACCTAACAAATAAT
This sequence comes from Tanypteryx hageni, assembly GCA_028673005.1. NCBI lineage: Eukaryota > Metazoa > Arthropoda > Insecta > Odonata > Petaluridae > Tanypteryx > Tanypteryx hageni. The sequence continues at coordinate 38,826,063 of CM054117.1, read as the reverse complement.
GTCTCTGAACCTTTTAAACAAATTTATATCATAAATTAAAAAGCTCGATCGAAAAATAAAGTTTCGCAACTCCGTAGCCAATTTCATCCCTCTCGGCAAGGCCAATTTCGAACACACGGTTGCGTGTCTATCCGCATGGAAGCGTATGAAAAGAGGCCGCATTTTGATGGAAAGCTCGCTCGACAAAACTTCGTAAAAAGGGGGGGGGGGGGTTGAAATAAATAACGGAATGTATTAAGTCACGTAAAAACATTTTAAGAGGTTAAAAAGCTATATTAAATGAAAGGGAGGTAGAGTGAGAGGGAGAGAGGAGAGATTCCAGGCGTGTGCGGAGAGGCGATGCGGATGAAATGTGTCAAGGAAGGAGGGTAGCGAAAGAGGGAGAGAGATGGAGGTGGATTAAGGTGAAGTATACGAGGGAGTGGGAGAGAGATTGGTGAAGGAGGCGGAGAGAGAGGAGGGAGGACTCCTTCAGAGGTGGAGAGAGGCTGATCGAGAGGAAGACTTAAGGGAGTGGAGCACGAGAGAGAGAGAGAGAGAGAGTGCGGGGGAGACTGAAAGGCGCGTTTGAAGGATTTTGAAAGGGGAGGAGAAGGGATCGATTTTAAGAGGAGGATGCGGGCGCGGACCATCCCCTTTAAGCCGAAATGCTCCCCTCATGGGGTTTGTCTTCTTCCTCTCCTCCCATTCCGTTCCTCTCCTCCCGTCCTCCTATCACCCTCTTCCCTCCTTTCTACCCTCCTCTCCGCCCTACTCCTTTCTCCACTACCTCTCCTCTACCTCCCCTCCGCCTCCATCTCCTCCGCCGCGTATTCTTGGTTCTCCCCGAGGGCTATCCCCGGGAGAGTGGGAGAGGAGGAGAGGGAGAAAGGAAGGAGAAATGGAACGAGGAGAGAGAAAGAGGGAGAGCGAGGAGGAGGTTGATGGCCGCGAGCCATTGTCTGCCTCCATTCGAGGAGTGAGAAAGAGAGAGAGAGAGAGGAAGGTAGTTGGATTTGTGGGATTGGGGGTGTGTGGAGGAGGATGAAGTTGGCGGGAGCTGGGAGGAAAGGGTCGCTCGGTCGAGTCAAAGCAGAACGCATTTTCAGCGATCCCTCGTTCCGCCACCGGAGGCTTCCTCGCAACAGCCCTCCAGCGAGATGGTAGTAAAGAGGATGAAAGCCAGGAGGGCAGAGAGAGAGAAGGGTCTAGAAGGCGTACTATATGGGACTTCCCGAACTAAAGCCACGGATGCACGCGTTATTACGTCCTCAGAAGCTCAGGGCGTGATTCTTTTCATCTCGGGCATCTGTGTCCACCCGTCATGCCCTTCCGTGCTCCCCTGCAGTCTCCCTCTCTTCCTTGTTTCGAGACTCGCTTTATGCATTTCCTTACATCCTCCTTGATCCTCCAGATGACTCCCTCTTGTAAGTTCGCGTCTGTCGTCATGAATCTCGTCTTCGCCTTCACACTATTTCTCCCTCTCCCCTTTAATTCTTCCTTCGCCCTCTCTCTTTTTGTTCATGATTATTACGGGCTCGTGTGCATTCATCAAGGGGTGATGACATTTTTAGGCAACTTTAGATAATATTCGTTCGTTGTCGCGTTTAATCTTATCCCTGTGCGTTTCCCATATTTTGAGACTAGCCATTTGCATCCCTATGTATATATATAGTCAGCTCCCGGTTTACCGGATGTTCCAGGACCGAGGTTGTTCCGGCTTATCGGATGTTCCGAGTTTAGATATGCCTATTTACACGCACTACAGTGCACAAATTGAAAAACAAGTAAATGTCAAGAAAGTAAAGAAAACTCTAATGTTATTGTATTTAATAAGTTTACAGTCAAAGAAAAACTCTTCTAAGCAAAAACACATTTATTAGGAATAGGAAAAGTAAATACCGTAAATGCGTACGCTCTTAATGTAATATTAAAAATTTTAAAGATGTTTAAAGCTTTTAAAATATCGAATAAAATATCCAACATTTACTTTATATACTAAACTCATTACATCTCAACAACAAAATCCTGAAACCTCAATCTTGCTCGCAAACTCGACTTTACACAAGCATTGATATTTTTTATGTTGCCTTTTTGCCTTAAAAAATCCCAAACGATGTAAGAAAACAAAAAAAATTAGTTTTCTTTTGCGTAGGCGCTAATATCATCCATCGGCTTCCGATGATTCAATAACCGCCTTCCCTTTTTATGCTCCTCCGACTCTCTCCTTTCCTTCTCTCCCTATCATTTCCTTTTTTCTCCCATCTTTTCGCGCGTTTCTCCGTGGGCCGCGGCCGCCTCACCATCTTTATCCTATTCATCACGCATTTCCAGGGACTTGGATTGGATTTGGGCGAGGACTGACTCCCTCCCTCGTTCATTCCGCCGCATCCAATTTCATGCGTCCTCCGCGCTTCTCATTTCTTCTCAATTTTTCTCCATCGTCCACCTCCTTCACTCCAACCCTCCCTTTCCCTCGTTCCTTTTCCCCCCTCTTTCCTCCCCCTTCCTCCTAACCAATCTCCGAGATCGAGAAAAAAAACTACGCGATAGTCCCCATCTCATCGTTGATAAAGGAGGTGATCATCTTTATTCATTCGCTCCTACCCGCTTCTCGCTCTCTCTCTCTTTCTCCATATATGTTTCCTCCGCTCTACATCGCCCTCTCCGTCGTCCCGCGAGCGTTTTCGAGCGTCCTCTCCTCTTTATGACTCCATCGTCTCTCAATCTCTATCTTTAAATCGGTCTTCCTCTCCCTTTCATCTCCCTCTCTCTCCCTCTCGCTCTTCTGTCTCTCGTCTCTCCTCGATTCTCCCTCCCCCTCTCACTTCGTTCTCCCTCCCACGCCTCCTGGTATTCCTCTTGCGGAGCGTCACATCCAGGTGTCTTTCGGTCTCGTTACCCTGGTTGGAGGAGAGGGAAATGGCGTCGCTAGTTACATACTTAATGAGTGATCCTGGTGAACACTCAACGCGTGGGAGTTGGCAGTATTTTACTGAGCGTATGTGCAACCAAGCATTTGTATCTAGTCAATAAATGTCAAGGTTGTTGTATTTTTAAAATCATAAATATACTTTTAAAAAAGATGTTTCTGCGGTTGCTGTCGGCCTTGGCTACGGAATAGCTTTCCTATCTTACTCCCAATATATAACGCCTTGAGTTTGGTTCCTGCCCTGGGTCTGTTCTTTGTCTTCGTGGTTTTAATTGTTGATCTACTCTTATGATAGGTATGTACATAGGAACACGTGTGGGAAACGGAACACTCGAAATTATTTAAACTTTGCACTTATTCTTTCTATAGAATGATGACGATAAATTGTCGAAACCGATAGTGTAACAATTTTCTTTGGAAATTAGTACAAAGTTTAAATAGTAAAAACTTGGATAAACACTTCGTAAGTTCCACAATTTCTATTACAATTTACGACCCGGGTGTCTATGTACTACATCAGGGATGGCAAATACGTGGTACTCGTGCCCGAAGTGGCACGCGTGCGATTTTACTTGGCAAGAGTAAGATTGTATTTTCTGTAGAAAATAGATAGATAGATAATCGTCTTTATTTGGGCGAAATTTAGACCATAAGGTCCATTCTTACATTTAACCCTTCGTCAATATAATAAATATAAAAAATGGTAATGTAAGATATTACAATACGCATAACATAAACAGTATATACCTTCATCATACAGAGTAAAAAAATATATATAAAATTGAAGACAGATTAGAGATTGTGGGGAAAACCTAGGTAAAACAGGCATGTCCTCCCTAGTAAAACCCACGCAGGAAAACACCCACTGAGAAGGGGGGTGTGAAAAACCTGCGAAATCCCTAGATAGTGTACATATTATAGTATAGTAATACAACATTAGATAGAAAGGAGTATGTACAGTAAGTGTTCGTATATACAGCATCGTTGTATACCGTCATAAATAAATACATATATAGGTATTAACGTAATGCAAACCAAGAAATATAATACAATAATTAGGCAGAATAAGATGAAATATACTTGAAATATATACAATGAATATGGAGATTGTTGTTGGATCATGCATAACATAAGAGAGAAGGAAATGATATAAAATTACACATATGATATAAAACAATACATGATAAAATAAAGTAATACGAAATAGTATAAAACAATACAAAATGATATAAATCAATATAAAATAGTATAAAACAATACAAAATTATATAAATCAGTATAAAATAGTATGAAACAATACAGAATGATATAAAACAATGAGAATTAGTACAAACACTATAACTTAGTAGACACTAGACAATGAAAAGGTAACAGTCGAAGGAGGCGTACATTTTGAGAACTCGATAACCTGCGAAGAAATTAATTAATGTTCATTAAGTAATAATAATTGAGTTTCTTAGAGGAGTATACTAGTGGCACGCGAAAAAACATTCTGATGATTCACGTTACTTTCTTGGAACGTGACACAAAAATGATTTGCCATCCCTGTACTACATCATCGTCAGGTCACCTGACAAGGATGCAGTACAGTGGTGGCCAACCTTTTCTACATGGCGTGCCGCATTAGCGGTTTCGAATTCTTCTGCGGGCCGCATAGCAATCTGTCATTGCTTCGGCGGGCCGGATTAAACTTTAAGTCGGGCGTTAAGTAGAGATTCTGAGGTGTCATATCAGTGAAAATATTTCAATCTCAAGTTTTTTTGTCGTCGTAATTTGAAAGTATATGATATGCGTTTGTGTTAAATCTCTTTCTAATCATAGCTTCGCGGACAGCATAAAACGCTATCGGTGGCTGCATGCGGCCCGCGGGCCGTAGGTCGCTCACCGCAGATTTGTAACACATCGAAACTCGGGTCGTGAATTGAAATAAAAATTGTGGAATTTACAAAGTGTTTTCCTTGTTCGTACTATGGAACGATTCCACCGTTAAATCTATTTAAAATTTAAATGATTTCGTGAATGTATATATCATCTCCTGATCGCGTTCTTTCTTGTATCTTCAATGGGAATTATGACTGAAATACTAATCAATGGGTAAATGCAATTATAGAAAGTGACAAACGCTGTAAAATATTTTATTTTTGAAACTAATTATCTTTCAAATGCTTGATAACATTAAACTTTGTCAACTTGTGAATTATTGATCATGAAATCTCGGCGGGGATATCGCGGAATCGATATTTTTCGTAGTTGTGATTTCTTATATTCTTAGGTCTTTATTATTATTAAAGGCTGTTAGAAAGCAATTGGATTCAAAACGTCGGCTACGTCAAATAAAAGCTTTTCTTAATTTTCTTAATTTGTTTTGAATTAGTTCCATCTATTTATCATGATTGCGTACTCTAGTCCAAATAGTACTTAAACATAATTCGATCGCATCTCATCAAGTATATTTATTTTCCGAAAATTATCTTCTGCTGAGCGGATTTGTAATGCCTCTCGAAAAGAAATTACTTTTTCTAGACGTTGCGTCGTAAAAAAAAATAATTCTACGACGCTTTCTTATGAAAAACTTTTCTTCCCGTCGTCACGTAGGCACGTAGATGTTTCTTCGCCGAGATAGCTCGCACCCACTCCATATATTATTAGAAAGTGCATCCGAGTGTTCTGCCATTCGCAAAGTCCGTTATATTCGCCCGCTCTTTGGACCACTTAGCTTGAACCTCTCCCTCGAACGAACATCTCTTTATCATCTTTCCACTAGTGAGAAACGTGCTGGGTTTCCGCGAGTCTTAACGAAGGTCGGATTAAATGGCGATTAACATAACTGCACCGCCGTTTTGGAGAGGTCGAGTTTCGATGTCGGACATTGAGAAGATTCCGATTTTTGTAGCGCTACTTTGCCGTTTGTGAAAATGATCGACGTTAAATAATTTAGAAGTGCATTCGGATTGTTGCGGTAAGAATGGGAAATGTAATATCATCGTAACTTTATAGCATAAATCGGCGGGATAAACGGCTTATATATTTATATTTATATATTATATATTTGACTTTTGTTTTGTGGGTTAATGTGGATTTAATTTTTTTTAAAGAAACCAAAACTGATTATGTCATCTTTAAATGAATTGTTACATCAAGTCATTTATTTTTTCTGTTGTTTGCGAGAGATGCTTTGGGAAAAGTAACGAGCTGTGTTTTTATAATGTATTTATCGCCCAATTGTGATTTTCCACTGAATCCGTCAATTAGAACTTCAACTTAACATAATTACTTTAGTAAATTTGTACACGTACCTCGTTAAATGGCCTCCGTCATGCAACAGTGAAATATCAAACTTTTATCTCCCTAGCTCTTGTATGATCTGTAAGGTATAGAATAAAAAAATTATTCGGAAAGAGAACAACATTTACTGCAAGAAAGTCAAGCGAGGCCACGTAATTATGAGTTATGGTTTCGGAGATAAAAATTAGGGAAAATCCCGGGCAAAACATCGCATATTTTGTTTACATCGATCGCTAAGACGGTTCTCTCAGCAAACAACAATTAAAAATCCCTATGTTTCTCTCCCATTCTCTTATATGATCTGCGAGGTATAGATTTAAAAAAATATTCGGATAGAGAACAACATTTACTACAAGATGGTCCAGAGACCACATAATTACGACTTATAGTTTGGAGATAAAAATTCGAAAAAATCCCGAGCAAAACATCGCATATTTTGTTTACATCGTTCGGGAAGACGGTTCTCTCAGCAAACAACAATTAAAAATCTATATATTTCTCTCCGATTTTCTTATATTATCTGAGGTATAGATTAAAAAATTTATTTGGATAGAGAACAACGCTTACTACAAGATATTCCCCGAGACTATATTTTCGGGGATAAAAATTCGAGAATCACCTAATCTTTCGAAACCGTTCCGTACGTAATTCCCATTAAGAACGCCTTTGAAATTTCTGTGTATTCCATTTATGGAGTATACTTTTCCATCTTGTTAGTCGGAACAAGGCTCGTGCCAAAAACCCAATTAGTGCCAGATTTTCGGTTTCGTGTTGATTAGCTGAGAACCAAATTAAAGGGTAAGAAGAGCCGTTACCGCAAATGTGACTGAATGTCTTTATTCCCTCGTTCGCCGCTACCGTTTGGCCATTTACTATCCCATCTCGTTCATTCTCTCTCTCTCTATCTTTTCTCCGTTTCAGCTTCATATTCTTCGTCTAAAACACTCTCTCCACCCTCTTCCTCCATTTCCTCCCTCTCCCTATCAGCTCCAGGAGCTCCATCTAGATCGTTATCTCAATCGCTATCAATGACACATGTTAATTTGACGAATGATCTGTCATATGCGCACGGCGGTCGTGTGTTTCCTATTCGAAAAAAAAAATTGATCAGGAGTTGGTGCGTCCTTCGTCCTCCTGGAAACGGTATCAGCTTAACGAAAACCAAGTCTGATCGTAAAGTGGATTGCGCCTAATTCGAATATCTGTAAAAAAAACACATGCGTGAGCGATTGGTCACTTTTATCTGGAAATATTTAATGCGACGACGTGAATTAAATCGTTTAATTCCAAGGGTTACCGAATAAATGTTACTGCAATTGTTTAGATTTATAAACTTGTTTGAGTGCGATCTTTTACGATGTTTCGGCGTGATCGAGAACTTTTCGAGTTATGCGCAGGCCACGAAGCCATTTATCAGTATCGATAATCTTGTGCGAAATGGAATGCTTGAAATTAATTTCCCTGCCCTCTTTTATAGTGCTTCAACGTGACGCAGTTTAATATGAAGATCAATTCAGAACTGACGCCCGAGTGAAATAGAGCTCGATAAATTGTTCACCCCAGCTTTTGTCGATGAATCCACGAGATTCTACGGATCACGCGGTATAATTTGAATTTTGTGACAATGTTATACTATCTGTGACGGTTACATTTTATTAAAAGCTAGATAATTTTGTACTTAAAAGTGTAGATGTTGACATCTAGGGGGAAAATGCTCGTGGCGTGCATTTGAGGCCAAGGTTTGTTTCCGATGTAATTTTTTTTTTAAATATAGAAAACTAATAGAGAAAATTCGATTTCCCCATACCCAAAAACGCAGCGAGTTTTGAAGTGGAGGGGAATAATTTGATATCAGAAGAAAAATTCTGCCGTGACCGGGAATCGAATTGAGGGGTGGATGTTCAGTCGCGGTAATTCAGCGGCGGAATATACTCCTGGCAAGTGGAAGATCCGAGTTCGATTCCCGATCACGGCAGAATTTTTCACCTGATTTCCAATTATTCCCATATTCCAGCTATCAATTTGAAGAATTGCGCTTTGTCCAAGTTATGCTCATCATTTCATAGGTGTTAAGAGATGAAAAATCGAATTAACTGAAGATATTTTTTTATCGATCAAATTAAAGGATTTCGTTCGGATATCTACCCTTGGGGCATTTCACCATCGATGATATCCTGGTGAGTGACCTCACATTTTCATTAACGGTACGATGGAGACGACAGAATTGTGCAAAAAATCAACATTTCAGCATATAATATAATACATGGTTATTTCCCCGCGCTGTTTCCTTAGGATAAAATAGACGAGAGCCCTCCTCCACAACAACCTACTCGAATGATCCTTGTTCTCCCCATGACGGAACGATCTCTCCGAGCATTCTGATCGATGCTTTGTTTAAAACGCATCTCTCGCATCAATCACCCGCAACTGAAACGAACCTCGTAGGGACTCAACGCTCCATCTGCGTCGAGGAATTCGACGGCGGCTGTCAAGCGCGCTTAAGCCGTATCGACCGAGTCGATCTCGAAAATTGCTTTAAATGTGATTGGCCACTCGATCCATACATTTAGGATAATGTTGCTGTTTATTCCTGAGAAATTATTTTATGAAGGAAGGAACAGTCACTCGTCCACCAAAAAATAACCCGAATGAAATTTTATCGTTTTCAAGTTCAACTTGGTCGTAAATATCTCGAGAAAAATATCTTCGGACATCGATTGTTGTTGCTATCACTCTAATGTTGCTATTTAAAAAAATCGGCGGAAGCTATCGCGGTGGTTTACGGAGGTCGCCGACGGCGGCGCTGGTGTTCGAAATCGCCGACAGTGGAACGCGGCCGTTTCCCGCCACCCACATCCCCAATCATCTTTCATATCCGCGCAACAAAGCATCGCCATAAAAATAAATCATCAATCGACTTATTTATCTGGAAACCGAGAGATATAATGGACGGGGAGAGCTGGGTTTATTGAGGCATCGCGAATTGTCCTTGGAGGACATCGCTGGGAAACTCCCGCCCCACTCTCACTCCTAGAAAGCCTTTCTATCGCACATTCTCCTTCTATAAAACGTTCTCTTGATCTTCTTTCGTACGACTCTTCCCTACTTTCTCCTTCTCCCAACCCCGCTACTCCCGCGCCCTTCCCCCTCCCTCGAGTTAGCCGCGAGGACACCTGCCACGGTCATGTCGTCATTCCGCTCTCGTCCCGCGGATTTGAGTCACGTGTGCGTCGAGTAGACTGCCGAGTGACCATCTCTCGCCGTCTCCCCTCCTCTCTGCCTCTTCTCTATGCAACCCCCACCCCCCTTCATGTCCTTCCATCCGTCCATCTTTCCCGCGACACGCTGTGACCCCTCACTTCCGTGACATTGAGGGGCAACAGGCGGTTGAGGTGGAGAGAAACAAACAATGAAACTTTCTGATCGCCTGTATCGCTTTACATTTTGCGTGAGACAATGCTTGGTCTTCTTTTTCGCTCGGAGATATCGTTTTCCTCTTCCGACATGGTTAATGAGTAGGACGCGGAAAACGATATGATTCGGTATCGTGTGTGGCGTAATAATCGTGTCTTGAAGATGTTCTCGCAGTGCCTGCGGCTGCTCAGGTTCTGTCGTCCTATATAACGTGTATGGCTGTTTCACTGGCGGTGATGTTGAACGCAACCTGTTTTTGTGAAATCGTTGGTTATATTATCGTGCTTCTTAAAATTCCCAAGGCGCGCCTTGTATTTTTGCAAATTTAAAGTTAGTGAATAAATTTACGAATGAACTGATAAATGCCTGAAATCTATCTAACGATCGATTTTCGACAACCCGCGAATCTGTCGGCATTCATAAACATATTTGTATGCAGTGAAATTAATAAGATATTTCGGGGTATTTTGATGACGGTGAAAATTCAGTTAATTCCTCATTCTTCATAATAAAAATTTTAATACGTTTGCTTTATCATGTAAAGTTTTTATTTCCTCGATTTTTAATTATTATCCATGATTTTATTTTTTGTTCTAGGCTAAAATTAGGATTTAAAGAATAATATTCCAGTTATAAAAATAAAGACCATATAACCTGACTTCATAGCTTTGCAATGTCAACTATAAGCGCGAAAATTAACGTTGCCAATATTTTTCAGCAAGTCGCTAGTTCACATCTTGTTGATCGCTAGAAATTCGCTAGGTAATGTGCTCTCTCTCCAACTGACCAGGAAAACCTGTTACATTAAGTCGTAGATTGTTTCTTAACTTACGTTTAATGTCGTCTAATTCGCGAAACGTATGGTAAAAGTAAAATTTTGGGAATTTTAAAAATATGGCATTTATTTTAATTAGGTCAGTGTTATTCCAGGGCATGGAAATATAGCCCACATAGTGTCAATAATAGAGCTAGCTGGTTCTTCCCGACAAAAACTTTCTTCCCTGATTGATCAATCCCAATTTTATTTTGAACAAGCGTTGTCTCTCTCTCTCTCTCTCTCTCTCTCTATATATATATATATATATATATATATATATATATATATATATATATATATATATATATATATATATATATCTTGAATATGGTCAACAATACCAACATTCTCGTAAATTGTATCCACTATTACGATGTTGTAGTAAAATAGCCAAATTACAAAAAGAAGACAATACAATGAAAAGAATGTTCTACTTATCTATATACATTTTCGTTTTTCAATTTTCTATTTTGTGTTTAATATGAAATCAGATGCCGTAATTTTAGCCAAAAGCAAGAATTAGATAGATTGGAAAATTGATTCTCCAGTTTTGTTAATGGTCGCTGTAGTACTTAATGTTTTAGGCGCGGGATTGAACCTAAAGTCTATAGATATAGCTACAAATCCGTTAAATTTGTATCACTGACGAAAATCGCGTTAATTATTTACGAAGTTTTCTTTTCAGTTAATTGCAGTGTTTTGCTTTAAATGGAATGGCGCCCCGAGAGCTTATTGACATGGAATATTAAGATATAACCAGGGCCGTGTCGAGGGTGTTTGCTGCCCGTGTGCAAAGTAGAATTCGCCGCCCCAATGAACAAAAAATATTGAAGCGCGAGAAAAATAAAACAACATTTATGCATTCTAAAATTTAATTTAACATTGTACAAAATTGTTATTATGTTATAATAAACAGTACAAATAATACAGTATCTATATTATATTGCACTAGGTGAAACGACACTTTGTTTACAGAGTTGTTATGGTTACTAACAGAAACCTGTAGTTAAATAATGTCAGTAAACAAACTTAAATAAATCGACGATTGAACACCATTAAACATGATTCGGAGAGCATTCCCAATCCAATTATAATTCATTAGAAAAACACTTAAAGAAATTAGGCGTTTGAAACACGATTTCTGCTTTGGACATTAGAGGTAGTTAAGTTCTAGAGCTAAATAATATTCGTGAAAATTTGAATTGATAATAGATATCAGGTAAGAACACACTCTCACAACATATTTTATATAATGATTTGCTGCAAATAAAGCTACACTGAAAATATAACAGTCCTCCAGTTTGATCATAAAATTTACAGCATATGTAACATAGTTGGTATAAATCAGGTACAAACTTACAAATAAAATTTTATTTAGAAATGTTATAAATGAAATTATATTGAAAAGATAATAGGCTCCTAGTACAGTAATAATACAGTAATAAATTTAATAAAAATTTACTTTGCGAGCTTTCAGATTGGAAAAGCATTTTATCACATCATCTACGTATAGTTTTTCACAAAGCTTATGTTCTATTGAAATAATAGACGAAGATGAAAGCCTCTCTTGTGTCATGGATGACTATAAATAATTTTTTATGATTTTTAATTTTGAAAATGTTTCTCCAGATGCAACGGTCACAGGAATGGTCAGCAATATTCGTAGTGACGCTGAGATGTTGGGAAATACTGAAGTTATATTATTTTCGAGTACGTACTCCAAAACCTCAGTTATATTCGTGTTAGGCGCCAAAAATGATTGCAATATTTCCAATTCATTCAACAAATCCATCGCGCGTATATGAAATTCATTCCTCGTTGTATCACTCAGTTTGATATCTAAGTCTATGCATAATTTCATTTTATTTTCTTAGTTTAATTTATTAAAATTATGGATATCATATAAAAAGTTGAAAGTTTTGTTATGATCTTCCAACTGGGCAAATCTTTCTCTAACAGATGCAATTGACCTATCTAAAATTTCCCTTGCTGTTGTCAAAATTTCTCCAAAGCCTTCATCGGATCTGAACTTAATTAAATATTGAATTAGATCTTTTAACACACCAATGCATTGGAGAATATTTGAACTTAGCTGTTGCATGGCTTTACTCACTATGTTAACTCTTGATAAAATGTTGTACCAAATAACTATGGAACAAATAAATTTGTATAATTGAATTTTCAAGCCAAGTGACTGTGTGTATTTTGAAGATTGTACCAAAGAAATTAATTGATTCATTTGTGACTTTAGCAGCATCATTCACAACAAGGTTTAAAGTATGAGCTGAACATGGAACAAAGAAAGCTCTGGGATTAACATCTAATATTTTTTTTGCAAGCCGTTATTTCTCCCTTTCATGTTAGCCCCATTATCGTAACCTTGTCCCCTCATGTCCTGCATGTCTAGATTTATTTCATTTAAAAATTTCATCAAAAATCACTTAAACCACAACCTGTTGTATCAAAAATAGGGCAAAATCCTAAGAAGTGCTCTCTAATTTCAATTTTTTTGTTTCCATATTCAACAGGACAAAGCGAAATATTATACTTATTTGTTCTGTATGACTCCTGTCTGGAGTACAATCTAATATTATTGAGTAATATTTACAATGTTTCAATAAATGAATTATTCTCTCTCTTAGTTTTGTTGAGATAATTGAAATGATTTCGTTCTGAATTTTATTGCCAAGGTAATGCGGGGTAAGTGCTTTACTTTTTTGTATTCTACTGACATGTTCTGCTATAACAGCATCAAATTTACTTAGCATTTCCACCAGTTTTAAAAAGTTACCGTTGTTCGATTCATATAATGTACTGGAAGTTCCCCGTAAAGCAAACAATCCTTTTGACAACCAATACTGGTATGATTTTTTAAATCTCTGGAAAGCTGAATCCAATCCCTGTATGATTTCATATGTTGACCACTTTTTTCATGTTTACTTAAAATTTGTGATAGATGTTACCAGTCATTAAAGCCAATGAAGTTAGATAAATTTGGATTGACTCCAAATATTTTAAAACAAAAACAATAAACAGCTTTTCTATACATAGAATACATTAGCCAATTTCTTGCTACCTTTTCACCATTGTCTAAAATTCTATAATAATAAAAATTTGAAAAACTGGTGCCAAATGAGGTTATAATTTGTCTCAACCATTTCATGCTCTACGTTCTCCTCTAAAACTGCACTCAAAGGTGACGAGGAGTTGATTTTAGTTTGAAAAAGTTGGTGATTGAAGATGAATTGCTCTGTATTTTCTTAAGCCTTGCTATCCTCTTTTTCTTATACTCAGCTCCAGATAATCGTTTTCTTTTAACAGCTAACATATAAAACAAGGCTTAATTGTTAATAATACCTAAAAATAAATTAAAATCTTACAAAATTAAAGACATCTACAAAAAATTGAAAAATGAAATAATACGTAAATAATATATATTAATTAAATGAAAGTTGTTTTTCCAATGGAAAATTTATACCTATAATTTAGCTGACGGCATGAAATTATGGGATGAATACGCTTTCCTTTTAACAACATCAGAAAAGAGAATATCCTCAAACTATTATTTAAGGTGCGGTTCTCGCAATCTAAATAGAATATTCCTTCGAAAACAATGCACACGCCTGCTAGTGAGTTTATGATTAACAAAGAAATTTTCTTAAGGAAGATGGGACAATTTGCTTTCCTTTCCAAACGAAAGACAAAAATAAACAAAGTTAAACTTCTTGAAATTTCAGAAATATTATTTGGTTGAATCTACTATGAGTATTAAATTACTGCACAAAATAGGAAATACAGCACATTTCACACGAATCACTGTCGATGAATTTCTCGACGCAGGAAGGCACTAACACAAAGGACACTGCTGAAAACATCCACCTTCAACCAAAAGCACAGAGAAAGGGGATCGCGTTCGAACCTTCTCCGACGAAAGAACAGAGAAAAGTGATTCTTATTTTAAGAGAAATGAAAGCGGAAATACAGAAGAGGGCAGTATGCGGCATTAGAGTTCAGGCCCGTCTTAAGGGGGGGATGGGTGGCCAGTCGCTCAGGGCCCCGCGCCTTACCCAAGGGGACTTTCGGTAATTTTTCTATGACAAATTCATTAACGCCTTTTGTTTGACCAACGCATTCTTTGCCTCGCTCCTTTCTTTTGCTCGGCCACGTCTCAAACCCTCATAAAATGCACCGAGGACGTCGAGAGGGTAAGCTTTCCTTGTCTCAAAGGGTGACGCCTTGAACCCCCTCTCCTTCAGTTCCTCTTTGTTTCCTCACGGACTTTTTTTACCCACGCTAAATTCCGTTCACTGGTTACGGCCGTTTGAGGGGCATGGTAAGGCAAAGTGCTGCCAGTTATTTTTTTACCTAATGAATCTGTCCAACTCTTCGCTCAATTAGCAGGAAATTACGTAGATGGCTGGAAAACTAGTGCGGTAAAATTAACGTTTTCGATTTATTTGGCGAGTTTCAAGTGCATAAAATTCTGAGAAATTGTTACATTGTACATGAATGGCTAAAAAGCTGTAGCAATAAGTCAGATTATCCCGAAAATGTCCTTCCTGAATCCTTTTGAAATGGTGACCGGAAGACATCCCTCATAGAGCAAGTAAAGGGCTGCTACAGGGTCTCTCTCTCCACTTGAAACAAAACCCTTCTGGGTCCTCCGCAACGTCCAGATGAAGAGAGCATAAATTACCGCGCAAAGACGCAAAGAACTGACTTTCGGGGAACTGTTTTTCGAAGAATCTGTCCTTGCCTACAATTAGTATCGCATTTTGGAATTTGAAAAAATAGCACACTCCTCTTCAGATAGAAATGTAGAAGTAATTGAACACTTAAGTTTTCTCGCAGTCGCAATCATTACAGGAAAATGACTTAGCCACACTTAGAAACATTGCAGAGGACAAGGGTATGACAACGGAGCCAATATGAAAGTAGACTCTCATTGCCGCCCCCAAGAAACTTCCGCCCCCTAGAGGCTGCCGCCCGTGAGCAATGCACACATTGCACCCGTGGTAGGAACGGCCCTGGATAACCATCTCTCTTTAATATTTACACAGTCATCGGTAAAAATCTAAATGCCGCCGCCAAGGACTTTATCTCTGGCGAGGGATCCATTTTCGGTCCCAAGGAGACTCGCACTCCGAAATGTGTAAACATGGCGAATTGCTTAAGTGAAAACAGCGATTATTAAAGCAAATAAACTCCTTCACGTTCGAACTCTCAACTCCTATCTCTCTCTTCCTCCCTCTCCTCTCTCTCTTCCTCCCTCTCCTCTCTCTCTTCCTCCCTCTCCTCTCTCTCTCCTCTTTCTCTCTCTCTCCCTCTCCTCTCTCTCTCCTCTTTCTCTCTCTCCCTCCCCTCTCTCCCTCCCCTCTCTCCCTCCCCTCTCTCCCGCCTCTCTTTCCCGCATCTCTCTCCCGCCTCTCTCTCCCGCCTCTGTCTTCATCACTCTTCCTCTATTTCTCCCTCTCCCCCCGTGTACCTACTATAAAAAGGTATGCCGCAAAGATAAGAACATGTGCGGATTTCGGCCGCGCACCGAGGGGAAGTTCCCTCGGTCATCTTGACTTCCCCTACCCCACCACTAGCCCATCCTTCTCCTCCTTAGGTTGTCAGTTCTCACTATTTACAGCTGCTGCCAAGACGAAATTTTGCGAATTATTGGCAACAGTGTAGTTAAAAAAGGACTGAGACAGCGATAGCCCGTGCGGTAAGGAAGGGCGAGAGGAGGGGGGGTTACAAGTGGAGTGAGGTATTTTGCCACACTCACTGCACACCCAAAAAGTTCTTTTGATCGCGGTAGACCTATATCTCCTTGCCCATTTCCCTCTTTCTCCCTCTCTCCTCTTCTCTCCTCCCCTCTCATCTTCTCTTCTCCCCTCTCATCTACTCTCCTCCCCTCTCCTCTTCTCTCCTCCCTTCTCTTCTCCCCACTCTCCTCTTCCCTCATCCCCTCTCCTCTTATCCCCTTCCATGTTACAGCTTGTAGACTTTGGAACGCCGTACCTACTGACCTCCAAAACGCAACATCTCTCCACATATTCAAACATAAATACTTTCAATTGCTGTTCTCTGCCCAAAGTTTAGGTCAGCTTTAACATTTTCTTCTTACCTATTGCAAGACGGCTTCCTTCACTCTTCCTTACTTAATGAACATTAATTAATTTCTTCGCAGGTTATTGAGTTCGAGTTCTCAAAATGTACGCCTCCTTCGACTGTTACCTTTTCATTGTCTAGTGTCTACTAAGTTATAGTGTTTATACTAATTCTCATTGTTTTATATCATTCTGTATTGTTTCATACTATTTTATACTGATTTATATAATTTTGTATTGTTTTATACTATTTTATATTGATTTAAATCATTTTGTATTGTTTTATACTATTTCGTATTACTTTATTTTATCATGTATTGTTTTATATCATATGTGTAATTTTATATCATTTCCTTCTTTCTTATGTTATGCATGATCCAACAACAATCTCCATATTCATTGTATATATTTCAAGTATATTTCATCTTATTCTGCCTAATTATTGTATTATATTTCTTGGTTTGCATTACGTTAATACCTATATATGTATTTGTTTATGACGGTATACAACGATGCTGTATATACGAACACTTACAGTACATACTCCTTTCTATTTAATGTTGTATTACTATATTATAATATGTACACTATCTAGGGTTTTCGCAGGTTTTTCACACCCCCCTTCTCAGTGGGTGTTTTCCTGCGCGGGTTTTACTAGGGAGGACATGCCTGTTTTACCTAGGTTTTCCCCACAATCTCTAATCTTTCTTCAATTTTATATATTTTTTACTCTGTATGATTTAGGTATATACTGTTTATGTTATGCGTATTGTAATATCTTACATTACCATTTTTTATATTTATTATATTGACGAAGGGTTAAATGTAAGAATGGACCTTATGGTCTAAATTTCGCCCAAATAAAGACGATTATCTATCTATCTATCTATCTATCTCTCCTCTTCTCTCCGTCACTCTTCTTCTCTCCTCCCCTATTCTCTTCTCTCATCCCCTCTTTTCCTCTCTCCTCCCCTCTTCTCTTCTCTCCTCCCCTCTTCTCTTCTCTCATCCCCTCTTCTCTCATCCCCTCTCCTTTTCTATCCTCCCCTCTCCTCTTCTCTCATCCCATCTCCTCTTTTCTCATCCCCTCTCTTCTCTCATCCCCTCTCCTCTTTTCTCATCCCCTCTCTTCTCTCATCTCCTCTCCTCTCATCTCCTCTCCTCTTCTCTACTATTTTCTCCCCCTCTCTTCTCTCAACCCCTCTCCTCTTCTCTCATCCCCTCTCCTCTCCGCTCTTCCCCTCTCCTTCCATCTCTATCTCTCCTCCCTTCCATATCCATTTCTCTATTCTCTACTCTTCCCTCATTCCATCTTCTTCCCCAAACCCATCTTCTCTATCCCTTCTTCCATTTCCCTCTGCCATGCTCTTCCAAATGACCACGTAGCTCGTATCTCTGCCACAATATTCTCTCCATCCCTCCTCCCCCTTCCATTATGTTCCTCCTCGTTCTCCCCTTCTCCTAACTCCTCCCCTTCCTCGCTCTCTCCTTTTCCTCCCGCAATTCATCTCTTCTACCTTTTCCTTTGCCCTCTCTCCTTCGCTCAGCCTCCCCTCTCTCCTTCCTCATCTCCATTCTACCCTCTGTCTCTCTCCTCTTCAATCTACTATCCCTTAAATTTCCCCTTTTCCCCGAGTACTTAATCCTTTCTCTTCCCCGGCATGTCCTGTTTCCTCAATCCATCACGCATCTTCTTTCCCCCTCTCCCCTTCTCTCTCTTCCCTGCTCCTTCATTTGTTCCCTTTGGTGTTCTCTCTGAGTACCAATTGCCTCTCTGACTCACGGTTGCTCCTCACCTTTCTCTTTTCACTTCGCACGTTCTGTTCCGTCGTTCCCATAACTTTTCCTCACTCTGCAAACATCTCCGGCGCGGAACAATGCCTCTTTCCCTCTTTCTATTTCCATATTTCGACTCATCCAATTTTTTCCCAGAGCACATGTAAGTTTTCTTTCCTCAGACCGCATTTCTCTTCGGCTTTCACCCATGTTTATGGGCGCGTTCCGATTCCACATTTCGTTCTCCGTCTCCCGGTCGAGTTTAAGGATTTCATATTGCTTTCGTGCTTTTGTAGCCGCCAAAAGAAGATAAAATGGCGTGTATCGTCGATAGAACGAGTACGGCATATAACGAGAAATTCATTATAGCTAGCGAAGACACCGTCAATTTCTTAACGTTACAAACGTTTTGGAGGCCCCAGTGCAAAATCCTTTATGTCACATCATGTAATTAGATTTTTTTTTAAATCAGCCCTTCAATGAGATACCAACTTATCCGTCAACAAGAGTAAGACTATGTGGCTTTTAATGTGATACAGTGGTTGCAATAATAATTTCAATTATTTTGACTAGTTTTGCCAGAAATATGGTGATAATTGAAAGCGACTGCAGGTTGCGCTCTCCTGACAAACAGAAAAATCACGATGCCGGAGAGATCCCGGCCTAAGAGTTGGAATGGACAAAAATAACGCAGAAAATAGCTAGTCAAGATATTAATATGACAAAACACAATTTTTGATGAAATGCTTCTTTGTTATAACGGTCCCTTTTACTGGAAGTCCCAGTGAATAGCACCGGTTTGCTATTAGTACGCTACGCCATTGGTTATACGTACACAAAGAATTTAATTTTCGGATATTACGAATACCTATTCGTTAGAACGAGTATTTTTATGAATTTAATAAATCTTCGCTATATCGAGGTTTCACTCTATTCTTGTTTCAAAATATTTATCGTGGATTTTTTTCGGAGACTACTCTCTGTATTCGATCGATTAACATTTTTTAATGTTTTAGCGATGAAAGTTAACAACGGTAAATGTTTGAGTAATGCGTTGGTTCCTTTTTACTCGAGGTGGTTTTGGAGAAGGGTGAAAGTTTTGGCGGATTAAACTCCCTCGTCTGCTGTGGTTGCCATGACTATAGTAGATGATTCCTTTGGCCTCCTCCCCCTGTCCTTATTGCCGCCCCCCGCATCTCATTCCGCAGAATGTAGAAATTCTTCCTGGAGTTCCTATTTGACGGGAAGCGATCTCGAGTCCCCCTCTTCCTGTACGCAATCGTGGAAATTCATTTTGGAGTGGGAGGGAAAGAGAGAAAGGGCTGGAGGAGATGCACGAAGAGAGACGGGAGAGACAGATAAGGAGAGGGGGTCGTGAACAGCGATAGATAGGGAGAGAGGGTTGGGAAGTATACCTAGGGAGATAGAGGTAGTAGATAGGTAGAGAGGATAGAAAGATAGGGATAAAAGCAGGGAGGGGTTATAGGGAGACAAGTGGAAGGAGACAGGTTGGGAGAGACGGGAAGATAGAGTGGTAAAGAGAGACAGGAAGAGACAGAGTTAAACAGAGGGAGTAAAAGATGGGAAAATACGGGAGAGAGGGATGAAGAAAGATTGATAGGGAGAGACTGAGACAGGGAGAGAGATAGGGAGCGAGAAAGAGATAAATATGTAGAAATATAAGGAGAGGAAAATAAATGAGAGAACAAGAAGCCAAACCAGGACTAATAAAGGCTGGTTTCCCAACGTTGACGTCCTGAATTGATTACTTATATTGACAGGAATTGTTTCAGTATGTGTTAGTCATTCCAAGGAATTCTCATACCATAAATACCACTTCTAATTCATAGTTTATCAATTATAGAGAAAAATTAGAAAGAAAATTAATAGAGAGTATTATCAGGTTTAAAATACTAAAAGCAATGTCAAAGCTCTTTCTGGCATATTTTTCATTTATTATTTTAAATAAACTAGTTTAATATATTTTACTGTTTAATATGTATGGATCAACTGTCCATTGTCGTTCGGAAAAGAAAATAACCCATTTTTAGTGCTTTTCGTCATTGCTGAAAAGCACTTTTATCTTCGTGATGTCCGTCCGTACGCATATATCAGGGAATAATTGGCTGAACCGATTTCTACCAAATTTGGTACATAGAATATTCACATAAATTAATGACCAAAGTGGCATATTTGGACCGGATCTACTCAGCAGGGGTGCCACAATTGCAAAGTTTAACTTTTCGGTAATTGTGAATTTGGAAGGAATTGGCTTAACCGAATTCAAGGAGATTTTGTATGAAGGAGGTGTGCAACATAGGAAAACAAAATCAATATGTTTAGCGTAGATATGGAAATCAGGGTTTCCACAATAAAAGTAATAAAAAATTTGTGTTAAATTGTCCGAATAAATTTTAACGAAATTTAATATTTATAATGTACATATATACTAAACCATAAAATGCATATTTGGACCGGATCAGCCAAACAGTGGTGCTACATTTACAAATTAAACTTTAGTAATAATGGATTTGGAGGGAATTGGCTGGACGGATTTCAACTAAATTTCGCATATAAGATTTGTACAACATACCATAATGAAATCAAGATGTTAAAAGCGGGCTAAAGAGCAGGACTACCACAGTAAAAAGTTAAATAATATTTCTTATGCACGTATTTTTGGAGAACTGGCCGCAATGATTTAACGAAATATGGTGTGTGTGTCAATATAGTATATTTAAACTGGGTGGCCTAAACAGGGGTACCACAATATCAAGGTTAGAATTTTTCTGCAACTATGAATTTGGAAGGTATTGGCTGGACTGATTTAAAAGAAATTTCGTTTGAAGGGCGAGTATAGAATGGGAAAAGGAAATTAACATCTTTAGATCGGGTCTAAAAAGCAGGGCTACCACAATATAAGGAATAATAATTTTCTGATTTCAAAACAAATACATTAGTATCGATTATACTACGGCGAAGTTGACGAAAAGCACTTCTGCACCACGGGAACCTCATATACATCCCTACTTGTTTCACTCGTCTATGCTCAAGCCGAGTTTGGTAATAATCAGCAATCCGAAAAATGCTTTTTAAAACGCAAAAACGCTATGTTGTAGTGGAAATTCAAGAAAATGCGATCAATCGAAATTCTGCCATAAGAATTAGAATCTGCATTCTTTTCCAGTTAGAAAAATTTAAACCTCGCTTCGAAATCACAATTTGAAGATATTTTAATGTGTTTAAGAAAACATCTCTGCACAATGGATCTGAGACTTCCTATGTAAAACAAATAGGGAAAAAACTTTTCTGGAATCGAACCCGGGACTTCAATCTTTGGCAAATAAAATACTATAGCCCGGAGGTGGGCCCTGTCAGCACGAGCCTCACACCAAGTTTCATGAAAATCAGTCCATTGATGCAAAAGTTGTTAGTGGAGAATACACGCGCATACACACACACACGGACAGAACCATTTAATAAGGTTATGTTTCCTTTGGAAACCAGCCTAAAAAGGAAGAGAGAGCATATTGGAAATCGAAAGGAATAGAAAGGATAGGATAGAGAATAAGCGAAAACGGGATCAATTTAAATATATCCACAACATAAAGATAAACCAGGAAAAATCAGAAAAACGGCCAAAGAGGGGAAGGCAGAAAAGTATAGAGGGGGAGAGAGAGGGGTAGGGAGAGAGAGCGTAAAAGGACAACGAGCAATAAAAAGAGATTCGAAACAAGGGAGAGAGAGAGAGCGGGAGATACAAGAAGGATAGCATTACGTTCTTTTTTCTCTCTCCTTCATTTCGGAGGAATCGATTCCTTTCGGTGGAGTGGCGCCGTCACTCACAAACACACACGCAACATAACTCGCCGTCACACCTCTTCTCCCTCTCTCCTACCAACTCCCTCCTCTTCCCTCCTCTCAATTCCCATCCCCCCTCCCACGGCCTCCTCCTTGTTATTCTCCACGCCCTCCTTGTTCTCCTCGCTTTCCTTGTTCTCCTTACCTTCCTCGTTGTTCTCTCTCTTCTACTCGTCCTCCTCGCCCTCCTCCTCGGCCTCCTCCTCGCCCTCCTCCTCGCCCTCCTCACACTCATCCCCGCCCTCCTCCCCGCCCTCCTCCCCGCCCTCCTCCCCGCCCTCCTCCCCGCCCTCCTCCCCGCCCTCCTCCCCGCCCTCCTCCCCGCCCTCCTCCCCGCCCTCCTCCCCGCCCTCCTCCCCGCCCTCCTCCCCGCCCTCCTCCCCGCCCTCCTCCCCGCCCTCCTCCTCGCCCTCCTCCTCGCTCTCCTACTCTCTCTCTTCATCCTCCTCGTTCTCTTCGCCCCTCTCCTCCCCTCAAACAAACCCCTTTCCCTCTCTCCTCGTGCACTCCTCTGATATCTATGCGGTGTTTGATCTTCATTTAGCACCTTCAAATCGCATGAACGCATCATGATTTCCGTGGCACGTCTCCCCAATTTCCTCTCCACTCCTCGAGTGCCAACACGAACCAAAAACGTAATCTCGCGGACATCTCTCTAGCCGTGACCGTCGTTCTAAAAAAAACTAAATGTATACGGCGACATTCGTATTTTTCGGCATTTTTTTGCGACCAATTACGTGCAGCTGCTCACAACTACTCCCCGTGAGACTTGGGTGGCTTCGCATGTCCTCGATTCCCTCCTCCCTTTTCATCCCCGTCTCCCTCTCTCCTCCCAGAACCGGTATCCCTTTACCCTATTATGGAGAAATCGCACTCCCTTTCGTGCTCTGGGATATCCTTCCCTTTTTGCGAACTTTTCGCCGTCGTCATCGTATCTTGGGCGTGAAAGACCTTAAAAAGTTATGCATCGTAGACCCTCCTCTCGTCCTCCGTTATCCGATAGGTCCCAGTTGTCCGTTTGCTTTTATAATCGCAAATTATGATAGTGTTTGGAACAGGCGGAAATAATGACCCCGTGGTTTGCCGTATGACCACGTGACGTCGAAAAAGCAGCTTTGCCCTTCCCGCTCGTCTCCAAAGCGTCGTCTCGGAATTGAACTCCGTGGCATTTCGACTGGGGGTGGCTCTGTGACGTAAGACATGCGACGCCATCGATCGCGTAACCCCCGCGGATGTACGTGGGTTCCTCGGTAACCTACGCAGCTTGTATATCGTCAATTGATTTTTTACTTCCAGGTCGAGCTTTAACCGGCGACCTTATGCAATATGATAATGTGGTAAAAATTTATCTGTCATGAGATTTTGCTCGATGAAAAGTTCGTCACGCGAGATTTAGTATTTCGAAAAATGTTTTTTTTTTAACTCTCCTCGGTGATTTGTTTTGCTGGCTGTGTTGGGATGAGATTTTACTTGTGTGACCTTCGCCAAACCCTTTTGTTGGTGGTGGCTTTGGAGAGTGCATTGCCATTGTAGTTTAAATGGATGTACCCTGAAAATGTATTATCTTAAAGAAAAAATTTCAACTAACGCCCCTTTATAGTTACAAAAAATGTGTAACAAAGTTGCGAATGATGTAATTCTCTCAAATCAGTTAGATATTTAAATTCTTTCGTTCTTCGGAGTAACGCAATACAAATCAAATAACTTAGAGTGCGCTCGGACGATGAATCGTGGGGAGGAAATAATTTTTTTCTCGTGATGTCACGCTGGTTGCTTTTTGTCTCGCTAGGAGCTCAACTTGATTGGATGAGAAACGGCTAAGGGACCCAAGGAGCGATTAGCCGGGAAGTGCCATTTGTTGGTGAGGAGTGATTAACGCACCCTCTCACCCCTTTATTGCTTCCGTCTCTCGATTTACCACAACTCTTTTTCCCTCACTCCTCTCTATTTCTCCGCCCATTCATCTCTCTACCCTCTTTCGTCCCGCCTCTCTTTATACGCTTGGAGGGCCTCGGCCCTCTGTCGTGGTTAGTCTTGCTAAAAGCCAATTCGACGTTATGCATAGGCTTCACATTTCTCCTATCGACAAATTGATAAACTTTTATAACTTTTAAGAGAATGGCGTTAAATAATCACGTTGGTGCAATTAGGTATTTGTCCAAGCTGTCGCGGGGAACTTCCAAAAGACATTTCGTTAATTGCTTCTTTAATTAAGGTATTACAAAATTAATATTTAGACATTTTTTATGTTACGCGATAGAACTTTTAATGAGGAATTTTAAATACATCCATCCGTACCCTTGCCTCGATTAATCGCAGAGGAGCACGGAACGTCTAAAAGGATTGAAATAACTGAGAAATTGGAATTATGGCAAGGAATATTACACCAGATTTACGGTTTCAAACTTTACGCCGATGCATTTTCGCCCATATCCTGGCATTCAAAAGACTTTCACTTCTATGAAAATTGCAAATTTATGCACGTCCGTATCGTTCCTGATGTTCGTAGTGCGTAAAACATTTAAACCGCATCAGGGCGATATAGTCATAAAACTTGGGAAGCTTGCGACGACACAAGGTAAATTGGAAGTGGTGAGGTTTGAAGGGAGAGCAAATTGGGAAGGAGAGAGGAGGAAAGGGAGATAAGAAGAGGAGGCTATAATGGGCGGAAAAGAAAGGAAGCGTTTAAAGGAGGAAGATAATTGGGGAGTAGTCCGCACCAAATTGGGGAGAGAATAGACAACTGATTGATATGATTTACTCGGCCAAAAAGCTCCAAAGATTGGCATAACAAATTGGACGAGAAGTTAATTGACAAGTTACAATCCGCGCTAATGAAGCTCGCCGAATATTAATTGAGAAAATGCCGACTTTTCTGAGAGGGTTCCATTTCGTTTTACTGCCGAGTGTTGGCCCCGAAATATTTGTCTGGCGTGCCACTCCACGCAGATCACAAAATCGTTCTCGTTCCGGTCCTAAGTGGTCTTCTCGATGTTCGTAACTTCGTTAGACTACTCTCCGTTTTTCCAGCCTCCATAATTTCTCCGCCCCCTCATCCACGCAGAACTCGCATCCGTTCCACCCCCAACTTCACCTCCAGACACCCGCTGCCACAAAAACTAAAAATATGTCAATGTCATCATCATCGGAGCGTATTTCGTTCTCTTCGATAACGTTTCCCCACGTGCATGTTCATTCGGATGTCGGAAGCGGGCCGCGAACGCACAAAAGGATCGGGAAACGCCGCATTCCCACTCGCTTTTCCCCTTAAAAAAGACACGGAGACAGGGATCGAACACAAATCCGTCCGAGGGCTCTCCAAAAGAAGAGAGGAGGGATCTCCACCACCCACGCTTTCCCTCCCCTCCCTCTAGACATCCACTCGCCGTCCCCTCCGAAACAAGAGATGCATTCTTGGGCGATGAGGCGCCCACGAAGCGAAGGAAGATGGGTCGGTGGAGGAGATATAAAGGAAGTGGGGAGACGCAGAGAAGAGAGAGAGAGAGAGAGAGATTGATGGAGGCGGGAACAGGGTCGAAGGGGTGAACTTGTGGGCATGCGCGGAGCGTACTCGACCGCGTGCTGGGCGCCTCATGGTCTGAGAGGGATGAAAGACTCGGATCGGGAAGATAGGAAGTGACGCTCTCGGAAAGAGGAGTAGAACGTGTGAGGAGGAAAGGGTGGCCTGGAAAGGGGAGGGAAGGGGTCAGAGGGTGAGGAGGGAATGGAATGGATATAGGGTGGCAGGGAAAATGGGGAGAGTGGTTTCTGTGGCGGATGATGGCTAGAGAGAGGATCTTTCAAAGAGGGCGTGGGCGGTAGAGTAAGGACGTGAGGAATCGGGTTGTGACCGTTAAGGGAGAGAGGGGGAGGGGAGGAGTTTGGGTGGGAGCCGCGGTAAATGAGAGGGTATAGGATGGAAAGGGTGGAGGAGAGAAGGATTAAAAGGAGAGGTGGGAGAGGGAGGAGAAGAAAGGTCGAGGGGTGAGAGAGCTGTGGGAGAGGGAGCAAGTGGAGCCTCTTAAATTTACAACGGGGAGATGTGCGCGCCGTTCCAAATTTTCTTCCGTCTCCGAGTAGAACTCGCTATGGTCGATTGTATTGCAGTAAGACCACCTCGGATTTTGTTTACGGATGAACAGTTCGCGCATAAATTTTTTTAAAATTTTATTGTCACATAATTTCGGCATTTAGCCGTGGTAGATCCAAGGAGGGGCTAAAAAAATCCCTCCTTTTGGTGCCATAGGACAACGGCAAAAAAATCTCAGCTATATAAGGGAACTGGAGAATTAGTCTGCTACGATAGTTCAGTGGTACAATATCCGCCTGGCAAGTGGAAGACCCGGGTTCGATTACCGGTCACGGCAGAATTTTTCTCCTATTTCCAAATTATTCCCAGCATAAGGAACATTTAATAAAAATGAAGGATTGCTGGTCTTTAGAAGTGGAATATCCAAAGAGAGAAGGTGACGATGGGGCGATTGATCCTCTCCATTTGGATCTCTCCAACTCCACCTTGGGAAATTTTAGGATTCATCCCTGGCATTTAGTAATATATTCCTTACGCGCCTGGTGAATCACCTCGATGAATTAATATCTCCGTTTTAAAAATGCGTACGCTTACTACTAAATGTGTAACTCTGTCGGGCATCAAGCGAAGGAAGCCTCTCGATAAATTTATTTTTGGCTCATTCAATTTTACTCGTTCTATATTTTGTAGCAGATGAAAATATTAATTCCACATTGCTCTGGCTCTAAATCCATTTATCAGCTTTCATCCTATAAAAAAATCGCAATATGCTTTCAGAGTAATGACGACAACGGTTTAATGTAGCTACAAATAGTCTCCATTCTTACCCTTCTCTCTCTCTCCCCCCCCCCCTTTAATTCCTCAGCTCGCCGCTGTTTCTATGCACGCGTTTAGCCCATAGAGAGCGCAACCGAGAGACCGTGATTGGACTCCAGGTTAGTCTCGGCGACCTTTCGGCTGCCATCCACACGAAGACAATCTCCATCTCCGGAGCGAGGGCCTCATTCCTCTTCACCTCTTGCTTTCTCCTATCTCATCGAGCTTTCCTTATCCTCCCCCTCCTGCCCGCTCTTTTGTCAACTTTAACCCCCCTCCTCCTCCCCCCCTCGACCAACCCACCCATATTACCACCCCCTTCTTTCCGGGTAAAGGGGAGCACGTAGGAGAATCAGGTGGGGTTTCGGAGAGTGGGTGGGGCGAGAAGGAGTGGAAGATCGGGTGGAGCGTGTAGTGGAGGGAGAGGGAAAAAGGAGAGAGAGCCGGAGTAGAGATGAAGAGATTGGGAGGAGAGGAGGTTGCGAGAGGGGGGATAGTGGGGGGGGGGAGAGTGGGGGGGGGGGAGGTAGGAGGAGATGATGGAGTGGTGGTTAGAGGTATTCGAGAGAGAGAGAGAGCATCTTCCTTGGCGCAAGGTTCTCCACTCTCCGGCAGATAGTCTCCTTCCATTCCATTATAGAGGACACTTCCTTTCCCCGTTCCGTGTTCTGCGTGTTGCGAGGGCTTCTCTGCAGAAGAGGACCTCCAGCCGGAATATCTGCTTTGACATGGACGAGCAACTCAGGGTACGCCTCCCGCACCACCACCCCCACCTCGCACTCACGCACGCTCGTCGCGATAAACGATATCCCCTTCGACACCCAAAACCGGTGGCATTTAAGGGGTTGCCGAAATCCTGTCCGTCCCTTCCTCTTTGCTGGCCTCTCCCGCAAGGTTGGCGGGAAGGAAGTCGTTCCCGACCGTCTGACTGCGGAAGGCGGTTCCTAAAAGTAATATCTCACTTTTTCTGAAAGGTTTAGCGAGGACAATATTTTTTGGCGTGTGTGAAATCGGTATTGTTTTATTGGTGTCATGCAAATGTCTGGAAATCGAAAACGTCTCTTATGTTCGCTTTGTAAATTTAGAATTTGTTTTGTGTATAAATATATATTTGCTACTCCTCAGCGTTGGTTGGTGCGATGGATCATTTTCTTAAAATTATAAATTGTGTGCTGTCTACAACACTTATCAATATGCACACGAGTTATCCAGGAATTATTACGTTCTGTCCAATTCTATCCCCGCTTTCATCCTGTGCCATATCATACACATCTGTTTTCGGCGTTCTAGCATTTCCCCGTGCTTTGTGTTCATCATTCTCTTTTTAGCTTGTGTTTAATCTTATCTTATTCTCTTCACCAATCCTTAACCTTTTTATCCTCATGCCTTTGAAATTCATTTTAACTCTCTCATCAATTCAGTCCCATCAGCTTTCATCTTTTACATCTACATCTACAAGTTACCCTGCAATTCACCTAGTTGGTGGGTGGCAGGGGGTGCAATGCACCAAATCCTACCTAAAGATTGTCTAACGCAATTCGAAATTTCCTATTGTGATCTCGTATTGTCCTCGGAAAGAACGATCCTAGATAACGCTCTGTCCTACAATCGATCTCACGTATTTTAACGTCTCGATCATTTCTACTTATATACGTTGGTGCTTCAATTATTCCCACAACCTCCTCTTTTAGACATTCCGATCTATATTTCTCCAGAAGTCTCAATCTTGAGTTCAATCTACAGTCCTCCAGTGATACCTAGTTCAAATCGCTCAGTAAAGAGGTGACGCTTTCCTTCTGTTCGTACTTTTGTTTTACAAATCTGGCTGCTCTGCGCTGTACTCTTTCTAGTTGAATTATGTGTCCCTTCTCGTACGGATCCCATATGCTCGTTGCGTATTCCAATTGCTGTCTTACCAGTGATAAGTAGCATGTTTCACGTACTTTCTCAGTAGCGTTCCCTACTATTCTACCTATGAATGCCAGTTTCTTGTTGGCCGCGCCTATAACTCGACGAATGTGCATGTCCCACGAAAGATCTCGACAAATGGTTACTCCTAAATATTTTACATACTCAGCTTGTCGAATGCTCATTTCATCTATTTTATTCTCGAAACCTAAATCTTTCTTCTTACTTTTCCAGAACGTGACTGCGGCACATTTCGTATAATTAATTTCAATTTGCCATTCTTTGCACCACGCTGAAATGGCTCTTAAGTCTTCACGCAGTGACTGATGATGCTCCTGGTTTTTTATTTCTTTATATAGAACATTATCATAGGCGAAAAGCCTAATTTTACTACGAAAAACCGAGCAGATATCATTTACATAGATTAAGAAGAGCAGAGGGCCCAATACACTTCCCTGAGGAACACCCGAAGCAACTTTAACGGGGGACGAGTATTTCCCATCGATGACAACTAACTGTTCCCTATTCGAGAGGAAGTCTCTCACCCAACTGACAACTTTCGGATTGATACCACATTGTCCTAACTTCGCAATTAATTTCCTATGAGACACTTTATCGAACGCCTTCCTGAAATCAATGAATATGGCATCGACCTGAGTATTTTTCTCTCCGCATCGCAACAAATCGTCCACGAATAGACCGAGCTGCGTTTCGCATGATCTACCTCTCCGGAATCCGTGTTGGCATCCGCTAAGCAATGAATGATTATCTAAATAGCGCATTACAGAGCTAAAGACTATGTGCTCAAGTATCTTGCACGATAATGAAGTTAAGGATATCGGCCTATAATTTTCGGGGTTCTCTTTGTCGCCACCCTTATGGATGGGGGTAACGTGTGCTACCTTCCAATCTTTAGGAACTCCTCCTTCCCTAATGGGTTTCTCGAATATAATTTTCAAATAGGGCGCGATTTTAGCAGCTATTTCTTTCAATACACGCGCGGGAATTTCCTCCGGTCCAGGAGATTTATTTGGCTTAATTGAATGAAGTTGGAGCGCGATGCCATTTTCCGAAAATACCAAATCTTCCATCTAATCGCCCTGATGCATAGGAGTAGGGGTTTCACATTCATCGTCGTTACGAGTAAAAGCTTTCTGAAAGTGTTGATTTAATAGGTTTGCTTTCTCCGTACTATCGTGAACTACGTTTCCCGTTTCCGATCGCAGTGACGCAATAGTGGGGCCCCTACCTTGAACTTCCCTGACCAAAATGCTTTCGGGTTCTCTTTCAAGTTATCTTGTAAAACCTTCCTTTTATAATTGTTAAACGCATTACGCATCGATACTCTGGCTATGGAGCGCGCCTCCTTGTAATTTAACCTTTCCCTTTAGAATAGCATTCGCACTCTTTTCTGAACCAGGGATCGGTCAGTTACCACTGAAGACGGCTAATTTTTAGCCGATATATCTCCCTCTCGTATGGATACATTTGACTTAATCTTTATTTTGAATCTTAACATTCTATGGCTATTGGAGACGCATAGTTAATCAGTCTTAAATTCAGCCATATGGCGAGCTCGATAATTCTATTTTTAATTCTTACTTGATTTCTCCGATACGACACTTTCTTCCTCGACGTCTCTTCTCTCTTACGTCATTGTTTTGCTTAGAAAATCTTCTCTCATCCTCTCGTTTCCATTTCTCTCTTGTCGACCGTCCCTCCAATCTTGCCTCTTCTTTCCTCCGCTTCTCCCACGCGCCACCTAATCCCCGTCCGTCAGTGTCTCTCACGATTTCCCAGGCAAGTTTCCCAAATCCACGAACCGAAATCCCGGATGAAGACTCGTTTTCAATCCCATCCACCACCCCTAGGTTCAATTTATAAAATCTTCTCCCTTGTCCGTTGTCTATTAAATGAAAGTGAATAATTTAAAAGCTCAGTGGAAGAGTGGCTCAAGCCTGGATGTTCTCTTGAGATTGGGTATTCGTGTGCGCTTCAGATTAAGGTCCCTTACTGTCTTTTACTTGTGGTATAAAAACTTGGCGCAACCCTCGTTAGTGTTCACGTGTGTTTTCAATTGTTATGCTCGTCGCCAACCAGTGAAACAAATATTTGAAACGTATTCCTAACTAATTTGCAAAATGGAAACGCGAGGTCGAAATGCACGGTTTTTCTATTTATCTATTACCTAGAAACTTTTTAGTTTCTGACTCCACGAAAATATAAGGGTTTAAGCATAAAAGTTTGTTTAAAATATTTTGCTGTATTACAGTAATATAGGTTATGCTCTGCTATGTGCAAACCTTTGAAAATAATCCTTATTCGCGAATTTCTTTTTGTGATTACAATTGCGAAATTGAAGGTTCACGGAAGTTTATCGCCGTTGGGGTTCTATATTTTACATCCGTTCAAGATGGTGTGAGTACTGATGCGCGGGAACCCCAAATGCCGAAATTTATTTCAAATTTCCGCCCGCCACGGACGTCTCGGATTGATGCATGTTTTATCCGCCATTTCGTCACGACGGAATTCATGGAGTCTTCTTTTCGACTTGCTAACTGGTAACTGGAGTGAACCGAGCGATGTTTAACTTAGCATTTCTCGAGGGAAACAACAACGCTTGGACCTGGTTTGTATTTGTGTTTAGTTGCGGTCTCGGTTTGCTAAAACCTGTTTTTAAATGCAGAGTCAATGCATTTCGAGGCACTCTTAAAGGTCGAACACCCCTCCTAGGATGTCATTTTGTTTGAAATAGGTATTGCTGAATACGTGAGCGTACGTTAGTGCGTGTTATGCGCCTCGCTGCCTCCAACTCTCCATCTCCTCCTCACCCTCTTACTCCATTTCCTCCCCCTCTTACTCCTCCTCCGCCCTCTTACTCCTCCTCCCCCCTTACTCCTCCTCCCCCCTCCTCTCCTCCTCCCCCTCTTACTCCTCTTCCCCTACCTCCTCCCATTTTTCATTTTATTCCTCGTCCTCATCCAGTTACCATAGCAGTCGTGAATTGTTTGCACCTCTTCTCCACCTTCTCACCCCCTCCCT
Source organism: Tanypteryx hageni (assembly GCA_028673005.1). Lineage (NCBI taxonomy): Eukaryota > Metazoa > Arthropoda > Insecta > Odonata > Petaluridae > Tanypteryx > Tanypteryx hageni. The sequence continues at coordinate 38,794,105 of CM054117.1, read as the reverse complement.
CAGCACGCATCCGAAACGACAGGTGAATTACGACCCGCGTGCTCGATGCGCAGCTAACATTGAGAAATATTCCATAAATACTTCGCATTCCGCCAATTAGTGGTCTTCAGTCTTTCTTGGTGCCCAAAACGTTCGTTTTTCTTTTCTTTTTTTGTTCTCTTTCAGAAGATGGCACCGAATTCTTCCTCTCCATTGCGATTCAGTCTTGCCACGGGTTAAGAAATTGCTCCATTATGTACGTCATTGTAATGCTTTTAATCCAGCCCCTGGAACTCATTTATCTGGAATCTGTTGTCTTGACGCGACTATTTCGTAGCATTATGAACGATATACAGATGGGACATTTCTGTTTGCCTAACTCACGCCAAAAGCTGCGCGGCCTGGAAAATTGGATAGGCAATCGATAAATTATCGCCGAATCGACCGCGGGTATAAGTCAATGACACGCGCCACTTTAAATTAGTTAGGAGCAAAGTGGGACTTCTAATCTAGGGTTTGGAGGACCTTTAAGAAGCGATTCAACAAAGAGGTGGAGGAAACCCAGCCTCGGGTAGGGCGATCGTTTTGCATCGATGTCAAAAAAACAGTAACATCACCGCTACAATGAAATAATTAGGAAAGGGTTGTTTTCTGAGCAACGCCCTGAGACAATGGATCCTGTGATCAAAGGAAAAAAGAACAACAAAAATGAGATTAGTTGAGGGAATTTTTCAGCCGAAGTGAACGATATAAACAGACCTAATTTACAAGAGATCATTCTTCAGGATTACAGCAACAGTATTTTCGGGCCATAAGAATCAGTGACCTGGAGGCGAGATTTAATAAGAATTTTTTCGAACACCTGTCAATTGAACTATGACTTGTGATATACGGAACGATTTGAATCAACTCTCATTCCTCGTGAAACAGCTATTGATTGATAAAGGATCAAAGGAAACTGGCTTGTCGAATTCACGAAAATGTGAATCTGAACCTTTGGTGGTCATAAGTGGGTTTACTTCCATTTTTAAATGCGAAGTTTCATTTGATATGATTGATATTTTTCTTTCATATATCAATTTAAATTGTGGTAATCGTTCAATCTTCGATGAAATAAAAATGCAAAAAGCCACGTGTTTATATAAACAGCTAAGAACTGAAAAATGGTATATTCGTTTCAACGTAATTCCTTATCAAACCTTGAGATTCGGTTTCGATGAAGATTTCCTTGATCTACTCGACTTAGCAACTCACTGCCTCGTTCTCGCTTTCTCAAACACAAGAAGTAATAACTATTTGGCGGAATTATCAAGAAAAATTCGCAAAATTTGATTTAAGGTGAGAATATCTTGCCTTTGTCAAGAAAACTTGTACTTAGTTTAAGCCAATCTAAATCGTAGGAATTTGATTGGTCAGATGATTTTCGAAAAATTACAATCGATCGTTTTCGATTTGAATTTTTGTATCGATTTTCTTTTCAAGATCAAATTAGTCAACATTCAAATTGAGATACTAACTAGCAATGAAAACTTGAGGAAAACCAGATGCGTATTTCAACGACAAAGCAGCCACCACCAGTTTTAATCCACCGACAGCAGCTTCTAAAATGCAAAATTGCGCATCAGTTTTTTCCCAGCCTTTTTTATGGCCGCCGGAGAGGCATTGGTTTAAGTCAATGAATATATATTTCCCGCAAGCGACGGAGGTTTCTACGTTTCACTACCAGTCGCAAATCGCCGGCATCCGGAGGTTGGATTGAGGGACCTAGAATCAAATGAAGCGAGCCTACGGTTCGGGTCGTTTTACGACGTTTAGATTAATTCGACGTATCAGCTTCGAATCTCGGCCCTCCTAATTTAGAGAGTAAAGTCGCATCCCGCTTCCCTCTCCTCACTCCTCTCCCTCCCTACCTCACCTTTCCCCCCTTTAACTCCCTATCTCCTAGCCACGAAAACGTAACTAACGCGCACGTGCTAATTGTTTCCGGTCTCTGCGGGTCCCTGTCCCACGATCCAGGCGCCAGTGTAAACAATCCCTCACAGCTTGCCATTGTTTGCTCTCGCACTCCGTTGACGCCGAGAGACTGTGTGTGTGTGCGAGAGAGAGACAGACTTCCTTATCTCTGGAACACGCGACTCCCTGCTTGCTTTCCTCGTTTCTCACCGACTAGCGCACAAATACGGGGACGCATATTTCATTCGTCGTGTCCGACGTTCTCTCTCTCTCTTTCTCTCCTCCCCCTCCCTCCCTCCCCTGAGTCCCTCCTGATGTCGATACCTTCTCTTTGTCCAACTGTGAGGTCTCTGAGGAGATCCTCTACCTCTCCATCCTAAATCTTCCCCCCCCCTCCCCAACTCTGCTTTCTCTGTGGCCTCTGTGGGCGTTTTCCTTGCGTGGAATTGACCAAGCGATTTTATTGGAAAACTTTTCCTAGAAAGAGTTTTCTCCTTTCCTAGAATCTCAAGTATAAATATTTGTACCCAGAACTCTGTTATGGAGACTTTTATAGGAGCATAAGAGCCGATATAATTGAGTGTATTCGTCATGGAGGATGGAAAAAGTATTATTTTCAGAATTAATATCTTAACTGTGAAAAATGATGAGTCGACCAAAAATTAAGTGATGATAATAATAATAATAACCTTATGGAGCCATAACGTATTTTGTCATAATTCTTATGCAACCAATTCATCAAATTAATAGATGGCAGGAGGTGCAAATGCTTCTACTTTTTCAACGTGGCAAGCAACCAGTTATTTTCTAGAATATCAAGCGATCACCTGCATATTTTTGCAAAAAATATAAATGATCATAAAATCAAACCAGCGCCAATGTTTTTAGCGGTATTTATTAAGATGTTTAGAAAACTTAAGCAAACAAATGAAATTACTGGTGCTAGAAAAGGCGATTTTAAGCATCAGCCAGATTGTCAAAGAGCAAGACGCTACTCGAGAATCTTCAAATTATCCACGACGTTGGTCATTACGTAGATGTTACCTATATGGACGTTCTCAACATTTTCTGCCAAATCATAAATATTAACGTCGACAGTAAATGCAGGTATTTTTTAATGGACTGCAAATCTTAAACCAACACCATGTGCATGATAAATATTTGCCTCCATTTTTACATCACTCCAGCGAAAGAATTAACTCGTAAAAATTTTCTTGATCGTCATCTGCAAATTTCTCTGCGATTTTCTGCGGTGTCCTCGTACAATAGGATGAGAGCTGGACGCGAGAATAATTTTATTCTCGTAATAGAGGTCTGCTGTTTGTTTTTTTCGCAGTTTCGCCGCTCGCGGCTCGGAAATTAATTTCGAAGCGACGATAAGACGAGACCGAGTTTCTCCCAAATTAAGGCGTTTATCTGCCTACGTGCGGTGGCTCCCTCATCAGAAGCAACGCGGCCAAATCGCGTTGTGCCGACTGAGTGGCAAACCTCGTTGGGTGGGAGTCAGGGGAGGGGGGGGAGAGGGGGGAGGAGATGGGGAGAGGAGAGGGGGAGAAGATAGGGGAGAAGAGAGGGGAGAGGAGAGGGGAGAGGAGAGGGGAGAGGAGAGGAGAGTGGAGAGAGAGGGGGGGCGAGGAGGGCGGTTCGCACCCTCATCTTTACTCCCTCCTCCCGTTCTCGGGTTGCCAGACGCTTCCTGCTCCACACTCCCCAGCGTACATAGGCCGCAATAAAGTACAGATTTATTTGTTTATTTTTTTAACCCCCCGATGCGAGAACGAAATTTTTCTCACGCAAATGTGCGGGAAGGGTCTCATGGGAGACCCTTAATTAAAAGGGGACATCCCGTTAGCTATATTAAATGGAAATTATGACTATTATTTCTTCACGGAAATGGGAGAACGGGCGCGGCGTAAACATGCATTGATATAAGCGGTGCAAACACTTTTCACGTAATTCCCGAGGTCACGTCTTCGTAAGTTGAACTTTTCCTAATAAATACTTTTGTTTTTTTAGTTTTGTTTAAAGCAACGAATAAAGCAGTCCTAAAGTAGAGAATGTTTCGCCATATATTCCTTATTTAAGATTATTTGAATTTAGTACTTTCTGAGTATTGAGAGGAGCGAAAAAAATGCCTATTATGATTATATATATCATATGCAAACGATAATTCTGTATACATGAAAATTAGATGGCATATCTTCGTACCTACGTCAAAACTTTTAACAAAATTTTAAGCGTCGTTATAAATTTTCCCCAACTTTTGGATCATTATTCTAAAAACTGTACATGGAATATATTAATCTCTATATATGTTTCTTGGAATTGAGAGAAAATTAAATTATCAAGGTCACTTCTATATTTTTATGCGTGTTAATGAAAACGTCTATCGTGAAAAACTTAATTAACTTGCTCTCTACTTAGGTTCACCGACCAAGTGGTACTTTTTAATGTCCTTATTCTATGTAAAATAAATTTGTGTAATTACAACAAGTCTCTTTATTTTACATTCTGAAGAAATTCCACCAAGTGACGCCTGAAACCATTAACTAAATCCTTATTCTATATCTTTGGTTTAGATTTTCACTCGGGGTGAATATTCATGTAGCGAAAAATTAGCATTCTTCTTGCATACTCCACAAAAAATCTTCAAACGAAACCTAGCTCATAAATGTGTTCTCCAGTACTCCACAAACTAGCTTTTATACAGTTATGCAATAGCCGTGAGGTTGTGACTTAATCTGACTCCTGAAGTACATTTTTGATTTAACTAGCTAACTGCCGGAAGCCTTGCGTGTCTTTTACTCTCTCAATTAGGTACAGCAAAACCTCACCTTTATGTCGTTTAAATTTTTTGACGTCTTTGTAACAAGCTGCGTTTCCCGGAAAATAGGTCCCAGTGTAGTTCAGTTTCAACGCAAAATCTAATTAAAATGAAAGATAAGAAATGAAACTCCACAAAGTTAAGGCGAAACAAATAAGTTCAAAATGTGACTATTTAATTGTCATGCTTCAAATTTACATTAACGGATGGAACATTTGTTAGATGAATAAAAATTCATTAATTGATGTACTCGTACACTCTAGCAGTTGGATTCCTAAAACTTACGTATGTATATCCCTACTGTTTTATCGGAGTCCAGTCAGTCCCTGATCTAGCGCCACCGTTTGTCCGTCACTGACATGGCTGCTAAAGCGAGATAGCGGTAAATCGAGGTATATGCTTGCTCTATGTAAAGGCCGGCAACCTTTTCTGCATGGCGGGCCACATCCGTAGTTGTGAATGCTTCGGAGGGCCGCATTGGAAATCCGAGAGCTTCGTCGGGCCGGATGAGTGTTTACATCCGAAGTTATCTAGAGATTCTGTGGTCTCATATTAGTAAAAATCTGATGTGGCCACCACATGACTTTCTCCATATCTGTAATATTTCTAAAAGTTCCAAATAGGTTACATAATATTAAATATTTTAAGAAACTGCGAGAAAGTTTTCGCCTTTACAAAGAACAGAAATAAACTCAAACCATAGCCTTCTGATATTGGATATAGCCACAAAGCTCCAACACTTTAGAAAAGAAAAAGGAGCGTAACTAAGCGTCAATTGTTAACAATAGTCGTCGGTAGGTGGCGTGGTGGCGGCAGCTAAAAATATAAGATATCTCTTAAACAATGCATTATATGGGAAAATGTTTCAAACTAAGGTTGTAGCAATTTAAATTTCCTACAACTTTTATTCCAGTACATTTTTACATTTATCAAATATTAAAGCATGTATTTCAAAATAACGGATAAGTGACATGAGTAAACACCCACTTCCGGTTGACCGATTTTTACCAAAAACCAATCAGTTCTTGTGACTTTTATAAAAATGTTAAATATAAAATTTCGCGTTGAACTGATTAACATTTTTTGAGTTAGAGCACCCACAAAAAGCTATCACATACACATCATCGAGAAAATGGTCAAAACGTGTATTTCCGTTGAAATCTCGAAGTCGATTTTTTTCATGAAAACAGTACTTTCTCCTATACTACGTATATGGAGAAAGTAAAAAACGAAATTTTCGGTGTTAAATTTTACTAATTCAATTTCAAAGGTCTTTATTTATCTTTAACTGGTTTACATTTTATATTTACACTTTACAGTTTTTCTTTTAAATTATAGAACCTGTTCTAAATTTTACCGTTCACTTTTCATCATGGCCTCTCGGGTCGCATCTGGCCCGCTCGTCGTAGGTTGCGGACCCCTGCTCTATGTATGTAATCATAAGATGGTAGTTGTGCTCACAACGATTTATGGGCGGTGTGCGGGAGTGGCACAATGTAGGAGGGCGCTAAATCTGGTTCTGACTGCAGCTTTTCCTGTACAAAAGAATCTGAGATTTTCAACATCTAATTAATAACCAAAAAATGCAAATTTTTCGCGATATTTTGCCCAAGTTTTTATGAATCTCAAACATCTGAGGGAAATACCAAATTGAATCGAGTCCAAACAAGCGAAATAGGTCCCAATACTTCTGGAATAATATAGCCTGATGATTCGAAACAACGGGGTCGGAAATAAAGTGGTACCTTTTACTTTCTGCAGGAAGGTAACAGTGCGAGTTACACCTATAAACTATTATTTGTCAGAATTTGTTTGAATTTGCTACTGAAGATGCTTCTTGTTACCGGCATCTCGGATAGAGCCAAATGAAATATCTTCATTTGCTCCCAAATCGTCTGTGAGAAGCTCTAGAGCACATAAACGTCACGCTAGCGTTTAAACGGCTCAAATGTACAAATTACGCAGCTATTCAAACGTGAATGGCAGAGTATGCCTTGCGCCATAACATTATTAGCTTTCCATATGTAACATTTATATTCCTCTAATGATTTCTCCTTGTCCTAGAAAAAGACGATGTTATCTCTATACATAATTACAACTTCGTGAATTGATCTGAATCAGCAAATTTAGAGTGCGTTTAAGCTCCGAGAACTTTGAAAATATACGATCCAATCCGTTTAATTCAGGAGTTTGAAGATTCTTTGGAAACTAGAGAGATTGCGTTGATCGTTTACGAAAGGTCAAGGGGAGAATTTTGGTATAAAACCGCTAAATATTGAATTTAGTGTACTTGCGAGACTTTGGGATTGTGCCATCGAAACTTGTACGTACTATTAGTCGAAGTCTGGCGATCCTCCAACATATTGGAGTGGAGTGGTTCCCATAAAAGAGAAAGTGTGATCCTGTTGATACAATTTTAACGGTTTTAAAATGTATTGAAGGTTTTCTCAACGCCTTTTATCGTAAAAACTTAAAATTAATGTGTGAACTAATACTTTTAAAGTGTGAATATTTTTAAATTTCCAAGTTTTCGACGATCCATCGCTCAAGTTTGTGTTTGTCAAACGTCAACTCTTGGTTATTTAAAATGATGGAAGCAATCGTCAATATAACCCTCCTTATCTATTACTTTTATATTCCATCTCCAAAATATTTGACGGAATAGGAATTACCGTTATCCTTATAATTATAGCATTATTAATGTTCGATTAAATTATTCATAACGATATCACTCGACGCACCAATTTGAAAGTTATTTTAGGATCTAGCTTTAGTGAATTGCCACTGAAGACGGCTGCTTTGTAGCCGAAATGCGCATCTGGTTTTTCATAACCTTGTTTTGGATTTTGGAGATACCTGAGATACCGTATTTACCGAATCTAAGACGACACCCCTTTTAGCAGACTGTCAAAACAGAAAATAGATTTTATGACCTAATTTCTCACTAAACGCATTTGGTGTATACAGGCCATCGAAAAAGAAATCCGGGATTTCAATGTTTCATAGATTTGTAAATTCGTGTCATCTAACCATGGCATTTGCGCTAGAATGCGTAATAACTCTCCGAGTCTTATACCCAACTTTGCCACTAGGCGGTAGTGTGGCTAGTGCTGCATGCCGCATTGTATTGTGGTATTCAGCCAGTAAGATGGCGTCCATGCCGGAAAAAGCGCAGTGTGTGTTATGGTTTGCTGAGTTTAAATCAATTATAGCCGTTCAACCTGAATTTCGACGTACATATAGAACAGAAACACTTACTGACAAAACAATTACTCAATGGTTTAACCAATTTAAAGAAACGGGAAGTGTTAAAAAGAGGAAAACTACAGGAAGACAACGAACATCCGAAGAAACTGTGGAACGCATCAGAGTGTCCTGTGTTCGGAGCCCCAGAAAGTCTATCGCACGTCGGAGTGTGGAGCTTAACGTATCATAATGTGCTGCATAAGCGCTTACGATTGTATGCGTACAAGATTCAACTACGACATGAAATTAAAATCACTGATCGTCCACAACGTGTCGTATTTGCAAATTCCATCTTAAGTGAAATTGATTACAATGAAGGCTACCTTCAACGGGTTATGTTTCCTTCTTTTTCGATGACCCTGTATTTCAAACACGTATTCAGTATAAGTATACTAGTTAATTCATTAATTGAAATGGTTTTTTACAATTTTTTTCTGAAATAAAAAATAATTTTAGAAATGTATTTTTAAAATTAAGACTTTATTAATTGAATTCCGGATCGTAATTTTGTGTTTCATTTGTTTAAAAAACATCGATTAAACGCGTTACCATACTTTTTACGGTTCTATGGCATCTCGTCGTGGTTAGTTGGTTGCGCGTCAATACATCGCTCGACAAACTCATCGCGCGTCAATTCATATCTCGACAAATTCTTCATGGTGTCTCGCATTCCAATTTTTCTCGCGATGAATTTGTCTAGCAATGAATTGACGCTCGATGATTTTGTCGAGCGATGTATTGACGCGCAACGAGTTTATCGTGTGATGATACGCCAGGAATTGAAGTGCGGCGAATTGACCCGCGATCAATTGACCGCGATGTATTGACGGTATATGACTTCGTTCTCGGATTTAAGACGGCCCCCGATTTTCGCAAGCTGAAATTTGGAAAAAAACCTCGTCTTGGATTCGGGTAAATACGGTAAATATTATTTTAAGTGATTGATTGCTCTTGAAGTTATTAAGCTTGACGAATATTTCTCGTAGATTTGACGCATTTGCAGTTAAATCGAAGGAACTCATTTGCTATTGAAAATTAACAAGTCGCAATTGACCACATATTAGCGCCAAGTTCTCTCATTCAAGATGCCACTTTCGGCTTCAGTTAATCTGCTAATTACAGAAAAAATGTCATAATTTTAACATGTCCATAAACATAAACATCAACATCGAAAGGCGCCTCATTATCCAATACAAGATTTCAGCAGTGGACCGGCTGTCTGTTCGCAGTATCTGAAAAATATCTGCGGAAGGAAGCATGACAAACTCGGTCTTCTCAAGGTCACCGACGAACCCGAATGGGCCATCGTGGCAATTGCCCCAGTGCGGCGCTATCTCTCTTGTTGTTGATGTCGCCGTCACGTCCGTCTTTTCGCAATCGTGCGTTTTTGAGAAAGACCCGTGGATCAACATAGCGTGGTGGCGTCCGTCGAAATTGTCGTCCGTGGCCTGGCGAGAGGGCGGAGGGAGGCGGGTTAAACCCATCCCACGCTCCCCAACCCCATTTGTCCTCTCATGGGAAGCGTGCGATCAGTAAGAGGCACGATTTCCATCCTCTCTTCGTGAGTCCTCTCTCTCTCTCTCTCCTTCCCTCCATCTCTCCCTAAGCACTTTGTCTCGGGGACTCGGAAATGAGCCGTGAATTTGGGAGACACGGGGGAGAAGAGCAGGACGTGCCTCTAGTCACGCGCGTGGTTCGTTATGTGAAAGGGGGGCGCGTTAAGCAGGATGGAAGCGACAAAACGAGCGTTGAAGAAGAATATACTATTTAAAATTTGATTGAAAGCAGTGGAGAAAGTAATTTAACGTCATTATCACGTAAACGTCAAGCGGCGTAATTAAAAAAAATGTCATTGTTTGATCTGAAGCCTGGATATGAATCTACAAACCTGTAAATGTCAAGAGTTGTTTATATAGCTTTAATATGGTACGGGCGAAAGATTGAAAGTTTAAAGGCAATCCAAGGCAAAGATAGGTTAAAATTGAAATTGATCGAATGAGAGAAGAATAATCACCGGGTTTGCGATTTAAGGCTTAAAAGACATCGCAATAGTAAAACTGACCATTGCTCAATCCGTCTGTCGGTACCATAAAATATACCTAAATACTTGTATACAGCTCCTACAGGATGAGTGAGAGGAATTTTATATTTTTATGACGTAGTAAGATTTGTTAGAGCAGGAAATCTGCTTTGTATGCATAGAAATATGTTTATATATAACCTGATTTTTCTCACGTCTGTGCGGTCACCTCTCTTTCCTCGCTCGACGTTGACTAAGTTGTCCATCCATACGCTGTCGGAAGACGTGCATAAGATTTAGGATAAGACATGGCTTTAATGTTTCGCTATTGCATTAAACCGCGAATCGAACGGAAAGGAAATTTAGGTTATTGTTGTTTATTGATATATTTCTTTACTAGAGTAGAGGCCAGTTTTCAGTTTTTTTTTTTCGTTTCTGTCTCAATACATTTTACAATATAGCTCCAGAGGCTGATTCGCCATCTAACACACAAGAAAATTTCGTGCTCTTGGAGGGGAGTGCTTTCTCTTTCTTCTTGTTTTTTGTGTATTTTAATAAGCACGGCATCTCTCGTTTAAAATCTATTCATCCTCATGTCTGATTTGAAAAAATTGAAGTCAACATTCTCTAAGGACTTTGTTTAATCTACGTACGTATAGACAAAAATGTTTCTACATTTATGTGGTGCTTGTCAACTGTAGTTGTTTTTTGCGGAAAAAAGTTTTAATCTTTCGAAGCTAAGTAGCGAGTGTGCGTTTCTTGGCGTATCGCACATTACATTAAATTTGCATTATTTCCCTGCAAGCCAACGAAAGCTTATGGCAGGGCTGCCATTGCACTATGCTTATACTAAAGAAAATCTCATCGCACTCGGGAAGTAGATCAGTAATAGCTCTGCAAATTTTCATGTATACTACGGTCATACCTCATACCCTACGTTAATTATTTTCAAAGAATTTCCGTTTGTGCTCAGTTATTCTACACTTCACTTCAGATGTAAAAGTCTCGGATACTCTATTATTTTATATTTTCCTTTAATAACACAGGTTGCTCCGCGCCGGAACGTTTCAAGGTTCTTATAATCCCTCCTAGATTGAATCCCAGACCGCTCAGCAGTGTTTAAATGCTGGAAGAATGAGCGAAAAAAAACGCGATATTCCTTCACGCTCGGCATTGCTTCATGTCTATTCACCGTCCTCACAGAGGGCCTGGCGCGTTTAAAGGTGGGGCCTCGCCCATCTGCTTTAATTACGCGTTCGCGAATGACACGTGGCTTATCAAATATTGAATCTCGAATTCTTATGCACGGATATGCCGCTGGCGGCAATTTATATCTGTTGTTGTTCATTCCGCGGTTTAAAAATAATTAATGTCAATCGGTTTTTGTTTTTAATTTTCTTTTGGTGCGCGGCGGTTGAATAAAACGCACATTATGGTACTTGGGAAATTCTACTTTCACGTCTTGTGAAATCGGACAATAGAGGTCGAAATGGGGTGAAAAATAACAAATGCCCATCGTCTGAGATCAGTAGAATGGGCGTTGGCGTCTGTCTAGGCAGTTTGCGGAGTGCGGACCAAGGCGCGCGGATGTTATCCATGACGGCCAGTTCTGGCGCCATGGGAAGACCTCTCGCTCGTAAAAAAGCGGGAAGAGGAACACCCCAATTTTCTCCATCTCCCCCGCACTGCCCCAATCCCTTTAATCTCCCACCGAAATGATGGCTCCGGAAAAGAATTCGAGACTGGCGGCCGATGGAAAAAAATCCATCAATAACCATCCTCCCGCGAAACCGGGAAGCGGCTAGTTCTGGCTGAAATTCCTACCCCTTATTAAGGCCAGCATTGTTTCTTTTTTTCTTTTCGTGACTTTCACGCGCCTGTGTATATACTGAAGCTGTGGTACAATCAAGAGTGAGCGAATATAAGTTTTCTTGTGGATGGTTATCGTGAAACTTTTGAGTGCGCGTCCGACTCCCAGTACTTTCGCCGTTTAACTATGGAAAAACTTTTTAAATTTCTTCTGAGGAACTATTTTCGGAAATCCGGCTTAATTAAAACGTGAGTGAAAATCCTTCCAGCTTAATTATTGAATGGTATACGCAATACTTATATCTAGCGTACGACTACATGAAACTCACCAGGGTATTGCTTTGTAAGGGGCTCAGTGCACCAAGATGTTCTATCTTGTTCTCATTTTTAGGGTTGAATATCCTATTATTATCCCAGAGTGCCCTAGAAAAAATTAATTTCGGCGTCGCAATAAATCTCCGTTATTTTATCATCGTAAGTTTTGGTAAACAATATGATTCTTATTGTATATAAAAATGGTTATACAGTAAACTCCCGATCTACCGGATCAGTATTCCGATTGATCGATATGCCTATTTGCACGTACCATAGTACACATGAATGGAAAAATAAGGAATTATTAAGGCAGCATGGAGAACACTTGAGGAGAAATAATTTAAAATATAAGTTATCCAAGTAATACTCCACAACGTAGTAAGTAGTAGTAAGCAGGACAAGGATGTATAAAATCTTTAAATCTGTAAGTTTTAAAGCTTCCTTTAAACAAAATTCCGATCATTCTATGTCTGGTTTTTATTTCAAAACATTATAATTGAAAGGGAAACTTAATTAAAAATGTATCCTGAGAATCCCTTTAAAACTTTTCCTAATTTAATTATGCTTTCCGTCTCACCGCATTCGATCGTAGGAAAACATTGAATCACATTGCGATTATATGGATTGGACTCAGATGCTTAGGGTCAGCAAAACTTTCTGATCGTGCCAAAATAAACTACAACGGACTTTATGTAAGCCTTTGTTTTTCGCAGCACTCAGGAAGGCAATTACGCTTTAGACTTCTCAAGTTCTTTTGAGTGACCTTCTCTCTTCGCTAAGTAGCAGAAAATAAAGTTACGCCGATTCAATTCCAACTGAAATAACATTTCGACTCATCCTCTTTCGATTCGCATCTACCTCCATCCCTCCTTCGGACGTCTCTCTCGCGTTTCACTATGTACCCTCCTATAAACCCTCTCAACCCCTTTTCCACGGATGCTGAACACTCCTACCTCACAACCCTCCTCATTTCTCATTCCACGATTCTTTACCTGCCTCTCTCATCTGCAGCTATTTTCTTCTCTCTCATTCTCGCACTTTCTCTTTATCCGCATCCTCAAATTCTCTCTACCTTCTTCATACCATCGCTCATTCTTAGTGCGTCTCTTTCTTCCTGTTTCTCTCTCCTTGACTCTCTCCTCCCTCTTTTACCTCCTTTCGCCCTCCCTTTTCCCCTCCTCTCCCCCTCCACTTTTCCCCCCTCTCTCCCTCCACTTTTCCCTCATCTCTCCCTCCCCTCCCATCTTTCCCTCCCCTCCTCTCTCTCTCCCTCCCCTCCCCCTCTCTCCCTCCCCCCCTCTCTCCCTCCCCTCTCCCCCTCCCCTCTCCCCCTACCATCCCTCCCTTCTCTCCTTTCCCCTCTCTCCCTCCATCTCCCTCCCTCCTCCCTCCCTCCTTCCCTCTCCCGATTTCATTTCCCGCATCCTATATCTTCCGCCTCTCTGTCCTCCGCGCTTGCCTTTCATTTATCTTTTTGCTGCCGGTTGGGTTGCTATGGTGAAAGGGAGTCCATCTCTCTCGGCACTTTTTTTGGGCCTCTTCAACCCTTTTTTCTCCCTTCCCTTCTCTCCATTGCTCATTTCCTACCCTCGGCCATCTTTTCTATCCCTCCCTCTCTCTCTTTCTCTGCGTAACCTTCAATCTATCACCTAAAAAAATCCAAGCAGTCATATCTCGCATAACGCGAGGCAAATGGAATGCGCGGAAAATCTCCGGTCCTGGGATAGGGTAGCGTTTCCCTCTATTCTATCCGCCCCTCCACGCCGCCTCTTGATTTCCTTTCGGAGGAGGTGCTGCCACCTTTATTTAGGCGCCACGAATCCAGGTCGACGGAAGCGTCTGACGGAATTCGCCGGAGACGGATACTCGGTTCGAATGGAGGTTTTTTTGTTTCGGATGGCGATTTCCATTTTTTATTGTTATAAAAAGTTTTCCTTCGTTTTCCACCTACTCCATTTATCTATCCATCCTGGTAAGATTCTCGTAGGGAACGTCCACCAAAACATTTTTTATACCCGTTAATTTGTTACAAATGTGAATTTTCCCTGACCTTTACCTTGGTAGTTGGGAATTGTGGTATGGAACTATTATTACTTGGAATGTGGAAGTATGATTTTTTCTATTTCTGTTATTGTAAAGCTCGGTTATGTGAGGCATTCTTTCTGGAAGACTATTCTTGGCGCTTTTTTTCTATCGCCAACGTATAAAAACTTTGAAGTTTACCAATTTATAAGTTGATTATTGCATCGTTCAGCTCAAAATTGATGACGTTACTGATATAAATATGTGGTTTCTGTAGGAATGTTATATACGGCGTATCAAGAATGTAATTAAAAATATAATAAACCAGATCGCCATATGGCTATAACCCATAATATAGTTGGGAAAATAGGATG